>QFET01025502.1:0-21308 GCA_003316355.1 Tuber calosporum | reverse complement strand
AAAGTTAAAACGCCCCCTCCCCTCCCCGCCTCCTTACGTCGCTTCTTTGCTTCCCGCACTTCACCAGGTATTAGGTCTGATGCGCTTGCTCTCGCTGGTTTACTGCCTGACCTCGCTGCCTCTGTCCTTGAAGAGGCCAACCGCTCACTTCCCCACTCCTTCACTGCTACTGTTAATGACCGCGGCACTGTTTCTCTCCTTGGCCGCGACCTCTCAGTCCCTGCCCTTTCCTATGCTCCCTACTTTGATGCTCTTTCCCTGCGTTTGAACCAGTCCTTCCCGGTTGGAGAAAACCCCTGGCTTTCCTTCCGCCCTGCTCCCAATGCCACACAGGTGGCCATCCACTCTATCCCCTTGGTCTACCTCCCGGATAACGATGAAGACCTCTTCGCTAGTCTCTCCACTTCTATTAGAATCTCGCCTGGGGTTTCAATCAACTCGGCTCACTTTCTCAACCAGCACAAAGATTGCAGATTGGGCAAGTTCTCTACGTACCTCATTGTTAAAGCTGACTCCTCGGACCTGGATCGCTTGGTCACCTCCATTCCCCTCTTCTCCCAGAACCGCAGGTCCAAGAGGGCCTTTTCCTCCAACGCCTTCACCCAATGCTTCAACTGCTGGAAGTTCAGCCATGTCGGCCCCTGGTGCAAAATAGATAACCCTGTCTGCCCCCTATGCTCACTCCACCACACCAGAGGCAAGAACAACTGCCCTAACCCTTCCTGCCCCTAGGGTGGCAACCACGAAACCAGTTCTTAACAGTTGTGTCTCTTCCCCAGCCAGATGCACCAACTGTGGTGGCGACCACTCCGCCAGGTATCGCGACTGTCCTGACCGCCCTTTTCCTCCCCTGCGCCCTATCCCCACTGCTGGGTCCTGCCCAGGTTCACCTCCTCCGCCTGACGCCATGGACCTTGCTGGGGATGTTGGTTCCCCCTCTGGGCAACCTCTGCACCCGGCCCCTAGCACTTCTATCCTCCTAGCCACACCCTCTCTTGCACCCCCCTTTGACCCGGAAACCCACAGGCCTGGTAAGTCTTCTAAGAACCTCCTGTCCAGCCTTCAGCTAGATCTCCCCCCCACTTCTCGCGCCTCTTCCCCACTAAGGCGTGCCCACTCAAGGAAGGGTGGCCTCCCCCCCTCGGAGGCCTCATCCCCTACTCCTTCCACACATCATGGGTCGGGCTCAGCCCACTAATGTCACGCGCCCACTATTCCTCTCCCACCCCTCCTCTCCACTCACTTCTGTCCTTTGTCCAACACAACAGCCTTGGGAGCTGGGATGTGTTTCTTTCCTTGTTTAATTTCTTTGCAGGCTTATCGCTCCCTCCTTCAGTTGTTTGGGTACAGGATCCCCCTGTTTAAAGGGGCTGCCTTCCTAACTTTCGTGGGAATTCTTACTTCCACCAGCCCGCTTTGTCTTCTGGTTCCCCCAGGGTCGCTTTTTAGGTTTCTGCTCCCTTGCTCAAGTCCTCAATTATTCTTCCTGTGTTTTGCGGTAGGCGGGATGTCATGGGCTATGATTTTTTCCAGTGCACGACGGCTTTTGGGTTTTCTTTTCCTTGTTTTCGTATCCTGAATTCCTATAGTACTTGGTTTTCTCCTTCCTCTCCTCGTCGTACTGTTCCTCCCTCAGTTGTATTTTCCTCTGTTGATTTTCCTGTTTTAACCCTGGGAGATCTCAAGATTCACCATCCTGCTGCAAACCCCCTGCGCGACTTCTCTCATCAGGAGCTTACAGCCTCATCTCCGTATGCTGACAGGGCCTCTGCCCTGGGATTTTCACTTTTAAACACTCCTAGTATCTTCACTCGCTTCCCGTTTTGTGGCTCTTCCCGCCCCAATGTTATCGACCTTGCATTTGCTTCCCCTGCTCTTGCCTCCTACTTTCAGTTATGGGATACTCCCCTTCCCTCCACTTGTTCAGACCATGTTCCTATCTCCATCACCTTCGCTCACCCTTCGGCAGCCACACCAGCTCCGGCCCCTAACTGGGCTTTGACAGAGTGGCCCGCACTGGAGGAAGAGCTTAAGATGTTCTCTGTCCCTAAAGCCCCCTCCCACCCGACGGCCTCCTGCCTAAGTACCTGGTTCAACTGTCACTCTACCCGCCTCACTTCTCTCCTGAAGGAGCATACCGCCTTGTCACGGCCCTCCCTCCATGCCAAACCCTGGTGGTCTTCTCTACTTTCTACTCTGCGACGGGAGTTACACTCCGCCTCACGAATGGCTAGACGCCCCGAATGCCTCCCTGGTGTGCAAGACTCTGCCCGCCTCTCAAAGCGTGGGTACTTCAAGGCACTTAAGGCGGCAAAGAGGGCCCAGTGGTCTGCCCTCCTCATGTCAACCACCCCCCGCACTATTTGGACCACTAGAAGGCTAGCCCTTGGCGGCCCCACCCCTCGTTTCACCTCCCTCCCAGGGGTCGATACCCCTGAGGGTATGAACCAGGGCCTGCTTGACCATTTATTCCCTCCTCGCCCTTCTGTTTCCCTCCCCTCCATACTGCGCCCGTAGGGGGACTGCCCCCCCCTTACAACTGAGGAAGTGGCTTCCAATCTGTCTCGCTCTTCCTCCTCCTCCGCCCCTGGCCCAGACACGATCCCGTACTCTGTCTGGAAGAAGGTGCACGCTGTCAACCCCTTGATTCACACCCATCTCCTTGGCCCCCTCCTGGAGTTTGGGTTCCCCCCTCCTTCTCTGATATAGGTAAATGGGGTTATCCTTGATAAGGCCGGCAAAGACTCTTATAATTCTCCTTCTTCTTTCCGCATTATTGTTCTTCTTCAGACCCTTTCCAAGATCTTGGAAGGGGTTGTCGCCTCCCGCCTGGAGCCCATCGCCTGTGCCGTTGGGCTCCTGAGTCCTAACCAGTGTGGCTCTCTTCCTGGTGTTTCCTCCTTTGACGTGTGTGCTTCCTTGGTTCACACTGTCCGCTCCTTTCAACGTCCATGCCTCAAGGTCTCCAGCCTCTTCCTTGATATTAAGGGTGGCTTTGACAATGTCGACTCATCCGTTTTAGCCGAGTCTCTTAAGAGAAACAGGGTCAATCACTATCTTGTGGCCTGGGTCAGGTCTTTCCTCACTGGTCGCACTTGTTCCTTACTGTTTCAAGGTTCTCCAAGGACCTTTTCCCCTGTTTTTGTAGGCACCCCTCAGGGGTCGCCTGTGTCACCTTTGTTGTTTGTTATTTATATTTCCTCCATGCATTTTTCGGTCCCTAGGGGGCTTATACTTTGCTATGTTGATGATTTCGCCATCACTGTGACATCTCCTTCTTATCGGGGAAATGTTCGCTCCCTACTGGTCATTTACTCCCGTCTGAAACGTAGGGCCTCCCATCGTCATGTGTCCTTCACGGTCCCCAAGACTGAGCTGATGCATAGGAGGACTCCACTTCAGCGGGAGGCACTTGACTCCTCTCCTATCGCTATTGATTCACTTTTGTTCTCCCCGTAGTCCCAAGTCCATTGGCTGGGTTATTGGTTCACCCCTTCTCTTTCCACTCACGCTCATTTTTCCCACCGCCTCTCACTTGCCCTGGGTGCTTTTTCTACTGTTCAGTGGCTGTCACCCTCAGGGTCTGGCCTCTCCCCCCATTTGTGCCACAGGCTGGCCGTCTCCCTTCTGTTACCAATCCTCCTGTATGTAGCAGACCTTCTGGTACCCTCCTGCTAACTGCTGGAACGAATGGAGGTTTTTTGGGGTTCTATTCAGCATTGGGTCACCAACTGTTTCCAATCCACTCCAACTCCAATCTTCTGTGCAGAATCCTGTCTCCCCCTAGGCACCTCCTTGGCCCGGCACCGTCGCCGCGTGGCCGCCCTCCGGCTGGTGTCCTTCCCGCCCTCTGCCAGTCATGCTGCAGCTCACCTTCCTCCAGACTTTACTTCGCTGCTGCAGTTCCGTGCACCAGATTCATTCCGACACCTGTGTAGGCGTCTACCCGCTAACGTTATGCCCCTGAACTGGTGGACGTCCCCCCCTACACCCCCGGTATGCACACACCTCCCAATACATGCTCTGGCTCATCTGGCAAAACCACTCATAGGCACGTTATCCTTCGCCCCCCTGATTAGGACGGATCTAGTAACCTTCCCCCCCCCTCTGCCGTCTGCGACAGCCATGACCTCTGCCTACCGTGTTCTGCGTCGGAAGGCCCATGATCTCCTTATGGATGACTGGCTCAGGAGCGCTCCTCCTCACGATTATATTGTTTCCCCAGGCGCCTGTCGCCTCACCCCTTCCTGGGCCTTGGGAAGTTCATTGCCGGGCGCGTGCTTCAGATGCGCTCACACAAGAGCTACCTTGTGGCCCACCCATCCTGGTTTTGCGTTGGCCTTCCCACCCTCTGCCCCCGTTGTTTGGAGGAGGATGAGACTTTTAGCCATGCAATCCTATGCTGTCCCCCAATGGCCCTAGAACAGTCACGCCACCTCCTTGGTGTCACCGACATTGGCCCTGAGGCCCCTCTCTGGTTATCGCTTCCGCTCCTTCTTGCCCTCAGTCGCTTTATCCGCGAGACGGGCACCGCCTTCCCCCCTCTTATGTGTGCCCCTGGGCGCCGCTCCCCCTCCCCAATGATCTTCCCCTCTTCCCCTGCCTCCTCCGTGGCCCCTCTCCTTCTTTCTTCCTCTCCGACTCGGCCGCTTTACCTTAGATTTTCATTCTCTTGGGTCTGCCTGGGTGTTTGTGGTTTTCCTTCCTTTTGTGTTACAAGTTGGCCCATGGGCCTTTGTTTGTTTCATTAACTTTTTTGATTAACCGTATGTGGTGACGTGTCTTATGCAAGGCACTACTAGGAGCTTTGTGGGTGTTCTTTCCTTTGTTTGTTTGTTTTGGATTTAAGGTTTTCTTTACGCCATATCTCACTATGCATGCGAGTAGTTGTACCTTAACAAGCAATACATGATAAAAAAAAAAAAATAAAAAAAATAAAAATAAAAAAAAGAGACAAAAAACTTTCTCTTCACGCAACCACCTTAGTTACTTCCTATATTATATCTTACCTACTAGTTAGATCTCTACTTTAATCTTATTATGACGATCTGTTTATATCAGCACAGAAGGGCAACCCAACGAACTTATCGCTAGGGAGCAGTTGCAAGGGCTTGGAGTTATAGGACTCTGCGTTCACACAGCGATGTAAGGTAACGAGACCTGACGAGGGGACAGACAAACGGTATGAATCGTTAGCTATTTCAGTTGAACAAGATAGTTTACGTTTTCCGGAAGACTAGGGATAGGTTTGTAACATCAGAAGAGGAGGTACAACTTTGTGGAATTCAATTCAAGTGCGTGTCGAAATTGGTGATACGGTCTGAAATTGCTGCAGTGGTAGTGTACTTGTTATCGATGACAACCATGTGTTGTTTCAAGAGGGCTATGGTGTTTTCTCTAGCAAATTTATCTTGGACCGCTTTAACGATTGCGGAAGTTATAGTGTAAGTGGCCAACAAGATCAGCCATTGAGGGACAATCGTTTTAATGAAGTCGGCCGATCCCCATTGCTATCGATAATAAAATTCATCAGTTCTCTCAAAGTTATTATTTCTATCCTCATCCTCTTCTTACTCAGGCAGAGTTTCCTTTTACCTTACCATGTCCCAACAATTATATAAAGTAAAGACAAACTATGAGATAACTACCCAGGTCCGGTAGTTATCAGGGCCAGTGAACTTTGGGATGAAGCTCAATTTGTAATGGGCTGCCCACCCAACTTTGGAATTCTTGGCATAAGATCTGTGGTTTGGTCCAGGAGTTTCTAGAGGAGGAACTGTGGTTTCTGCTATGGTTATTTTTCCTCGGTGAAAGCAAAGTGACTTTGGTTGCCAAGTACCAGTACATTGCTTTGCACTTAAGAGTGGTTACAGCTAGGAAATTGCACTTAAAGTAAGAACTTGGATTTAGTAAGCGAGGAAAACTCGGACTTTAGCGAGGAGTGACAAGACCTTTTCTTATCAATTTGCAAAGAATAATTCGCCAAGGACTCTTCATTACGATAACAATGATTCGTTGCAAGTGATGTTTCGTTTCAGGCAATCCATATTTAGTAAGGATGTTTTGTTTCGATCATAAATTCTTCGATATTACAGGAAATATTATTAAGTGAAAGTGGTTTGTTTCGTTACAGAAGGAATTTGTTTGGTGGATAAACAGGATAGTTTGTAAATGTAAGTCCTATCGCTAGGGATGGATCAGGCTCAATAACCTATTAAAACTTTATATATTAGCACAATCCTATTACATGAGTATGAAAATAGAATACTAGTTTAAGAGTATACCAGGTGCACGCTTGTGTGAGGAGTATTGTTGTATGAAGGTAGATTGGTAGTAGTTCTTGTCCTTAATTAACTAAATAAAGTAGATGGCACCCAGTTATTTATACAGGTACGTATCCTCCATGTACTCAGTAACAAAATAGGGGAAACATTCTGAGAAACATAAGTGCCAACATATTCGACCCTGAAAAACTACTAAATACACCCCTAAAATATGTGTAATCTAGAGTGGTGTTTGCGTAATAAATGGTAAGATAATATCTGATACTCGCCTAGTAAAAGGTCACTGTACAAGGAAAGATAAAGGAGAAATCCCGCACATAACATAAGAAATATATGCATTGATCCACAAATATTATCATGAAATATAACCGAGAATATGATATACCCTAGCTGTTGTAAAGTCCGTAGTTTCTCTGAGTAAACTAGAAATAACCATGTTTTAAGACAAACATTATTACCCTTGGAAATACACATATGAAACAAATTGAAGAATTGTAACACACAGGAGTGGATGTTATAATCGGCAGTGTCCATTCCATGAGGACGAGAAGCTCAGAGACAAGATAGTTCAACCCCTGCTAGTGTCTACTTATGAAGAAAGGAATACCATCTTGCTCACTCTAAGGCCGGTACTGGACCTGGATTCAACCAGGGAACTTTGAACATACAACTAGAAGACATGATTTTGGAATATTAGGATTAGGAGAGTCCTGACCAACAACTATCCAAGGACCCTAAGCGGACCCTCTACTCCAATGTGACACACGGCAAACCAAGGCTTATACAAGTCATTGAGTCACCTACCCTCTGTCATCACCAGGTTATCATCTACAAGATCACCAAAATGAGGAGGAAGAAGTACCACGCCTTGACCGAGTACAGGAAGAACGGGATATGGCAGCAGTGGTGGAAGAAATGTGCCGCCAATGGAGAAGACAGATAGTGGAAGCCTTCAGCAACGATAGCCTGTATAATCAATCTTCTGATACTAGCAACAGTGGGAGAGGTGGCAAGCTATCCCACTATAGGACTGGAGATGAATTGATGTATGCAACGACCAGTGGTGGTCAAGATTGCCTCTACATACCTACAGGACATGCAGTTAATGAGATGACGCCAAGGGAGATCGTTATTAATGTGAATAACAACAGAGGACACCACAGCGCAGATAGCATCCTATGCTATACTACAGAATACTTATTCTAGCCTGAGATGAGGAAGCTTTGTCAAGACTATGTTCACCAATGCGATTTGTTCCAAATGGATAAGGAACGCAACAAGCTTCCTGAAGGAGAGGCACTGTCTATGCCATTACCCTTCGAGATATTCACCTCCTATGCTATCGACTTTGCAGGACCATTCTACAAGTCTTGAAACAACTAGTATGATATAGAACTAGAGGTCGTAGATAGGGCGGTTGGATTCACTTGGTTTATTCCTACACACTAAAGCAGAGAAGCGATCCAGACCCGCACCCTCCTCAGGCACCATATCTTCACACCACATAGAGTATCTAGATTGATTATCAGTGATGGTGAGCTCTGTTTGACATTACCATTCTGGGCCTAAAGCATGTAGTCTTAAGGCATCGAACATATCAAGGCTGTACCTGGACCGAACGAAAATAAAGGCAAGGTTGATAGAAAGATCAGAGAACTTAAGACCGCCTTAAGGATTGTTGTTAACCAGCGCATGAACAACTGATTACTAGTGCTTCCCGGTATAGCAGCCTACAAGAGTGCAGGACATTCTGGTGTCTTGAACATGTCACCATACAAAGTAGTTTAAGGATAGAACTACCCTATGAGGTCGACTATGTGAGTCAAAAAACATCCACGGACCTGCCGCTGATGACATTCTGAACAGACACCTGGAATTGCAAAAAGAGGCCTATCAATCTGTCAAGATAGTGAGATTTAGGAGAACCAGGATTGCAGTATGATGGACTATCTACAAAGCCATTCATGTGGGCCAACGATTGCTAGTTTGGGAACACCTAGTCGCTATAGAATCTGGTAGAAGCAAGTAGCTGGAACCCAAATGGTGAGTACCGTTTTAGGTTTTAGAATAGGATGCCTACACAAAGAACTACACAGTCAAGGTGGAGACTAGGATTTACCAATGCAAGAAATGAGAAATTCATTGCTCTACAGTTAAAATGTTCATGGAGAACGAGGATAATAGGTCCTCTAGCAAGGCCTATGCAAAACCAGCACCCATCCTAGTTGAAGAGGTACCATAATAGGAATTTGAGCAAGTGTTAGATCACTGCCAGAATTATAGACGAGACCAGTTCCTTATTAAGTAGAAAGATTATGCGGATTCTGAGAATAGCTGGCAGCCTGATGAAGGATTGGAGAACTCTATGAAGTTTGTGGAGGAATTGAGGACAGATAACTGTCCAGGCGATGATTTTCCTACTATTAAAGGAAATATCGAGATCGGATTAACGCCAAAGACTCTAGTCTATGGCGAGTTTGGTGATGAAGGAAAGTTGGATAAAGTATTTTGGAAACCCTACTTGGAGGGCGAGTATGACGACAGTTTGGTCTCAGATGATGGCGAGGTTATCAAGACACGGTTTTGATTTTGATTTTCGTCATTAGGGAAATTGTTTTTTGGTTTTGTTCTTGGAAACAGTTGTTTTTATTTCCTAGGTCTAACAGGTATTGGTTACTATTATTAAGGCTGACAAGGCTAACTGAAACTAGGAGGGCTAGTAAGAGGTTAGTTTGTTTTATGATTGGTTTCAAGTATCATTTGATACTTAGTTTGTTTTATATTGGGTTTCATGTATTAGGCAAACACCCAATATGTTGGATGTTTTGTCTCATGTATCGGGATGATCCATATTGTGTTTTTAGTACCGCTTAGTTGCGGGGGCATGTGTTTTATTGGAAGGACTTTACCAGCGGAGCTTTGTTGGATCCATTTATTGTGTATGAAATTAAACGATATGGAAATCTTTGCAAAAAGCAAGATCATGTATTTAAGACGCCCCCTTTGGAGCTTAGACAGGGCAGAGTTAGACTGACAGAGATTTCAATAAACTTGTTTGAGCAGTTACTTCTTTTGAGTTGGCACGAAACTGAGCACGTAAGTCTCGGACTTAGCGCAGTTTGTAACATATTGATTGACGGCTGTTAAGCAACTTAGCAGGATCTCTGGTAGTAACACTCACTTGAAGTCCCAACAGTTTGGGATCTGTGTTACTATCGTTATACTTTACCGAGACTCATCCCTCCTAGTGCCTGATAGACCCAGGGAGGGGTCACAGTAGTGGTGGATTGATATCTATATTGAGTGTCCCCACCATGAACCACGCAGGGACCCCCATCTCTAGGCATGACTGGTTACTTTATGTATGAGAGGTGGCATCCAGAGCACGATGCGCAATCCAGACTGATATAATTTGAAAACTGAGGCACTTTTTACCGTCTGAACAGTCTATTATTGTTTCTTCTTAGACAGGCTGCTGCAACTACATGAAAATGCGGTTGAAGACATCCATGAGATCTTTCGTGTTCCCCAAATCCAGGGCTTTGTTAATTCACGCCATATATAGGAAAGCTTGTGCAGCAGTAGTAGTTGGTAAGATCCAGAAATGACATCTTGTCCCTGTTGTTTTCAGTACTTGAGAGTTTATTACTAATCATCATATATACTAGCTAGGAGCGAGTATAACTCAAAGAATTGGGGACATGAGTATTGTCGGAGAATCTGATAATTCAAACTAAGGTTTTTTTCGCGCTGTCTGAGCTGCCTGCCATGGACTCAAATAAACTGTAACTGGTGAATCCTAACTAATTAGACCTTTCGTAGACCTTAATCGTACCTGACCTTCCCACCTCCACCCTGCTTGTTCCAGGATTGAAAATAAGGTATCACTGCTTCAATCATGTTCACAAATTGCTGCATACACCATATTGTGTTTATAGGCCACCTTATGGATTAAAAGAATGGATACAATCTGTAATCTTCGGGTAATTGAAAGATAAGGAATCTTTTCCATTCTCCATGTTTGCTTCAGTACAAGCCAGATAATAAACAAATTGAACTAGAACTTCCAGTTGTTTTCCGGATCATAATGAGTATTTTAATAACCTTGCATCCTTTACATCCAAGGCTTGTATAAAGTGATAATTATAACCTGACTTTGCAACTTACTTTGGACAAACTTGAAGTCACAGTCGTATCCCTTATAGACCAAAAAGGGGTCATAGTGTCATCTGTTATAGCCATACTAAGCTCTGCATATCCCTTAATTTTACAACTTATCCTTCCAATACCCGGGATATTTGGCAGATTAGATTGAGTCACTTGAGACCATGCCTAGAAGGTGTTCCCAGCGTCTGAAGCCGGGTATATAAATGAGCCTCTTTCGAATAGCAATCCAGAATCTCTTGCCTATTATTAGCTTCATTGTCCAACAAGGTCTAACTACCTTAAAGTCTGTCCGTGATACTACTGACAACCTTGATTTCAGCCATGATTTTATTTCATTTAAAACCGGTTGGTCTGTGAATTCTCCGTTCCGAAGCTGTATAGGGAAATAGCATGATGTCCAGATGTATCATCCCAATGTACTCTTCATATACATTAACTTGCTCATAGTGCCGTCGACAATAAGAACACTTTGTAATGTATGAGTTCTTTTTCCCTTCAGGGAGTATTTGACTTTCAGCTTTCCAGGTATCTTTAAGTTTACTTATGAGCTGACCAAACACGGACAATATACCTGCGAATATCATCATTCAAGTTTAAATTCAAATTTCATAAAGGCCTGAAAAAGAAAGTTATTTGGTCATTTTTTTTATTTACCTGCTGACTGATCTCTTCATTCAAGTCCCACACACAGGACTTTTGTTATTTGAAAGTAATTATATCTTGCCCTTGTAAAGGAGCAGCAGTTACTCGGTAAGCAAAGGATACGTTTTCTCGGGCCAGTGGTAAACATGAATTTATCCTTCGTCTGACTTATTCATTGGCCACTTTATATTAACAATAACTGGCCAATTCTTTTCTCCAAAACTTCTACAAAAACTATATCTTACAATTGTAGAATAAAATTTGTTATTTTGGCATGGCGAATTTGCTCAATTTTTATTTCTATCATACTTGATATCAAGTTTAGTTACTTACCTATAGTTGTTGGTGGTTGAGATTGCTAAATTAGCAGCTGAAGGGCCGATTTTGTTCTTATCTGATCAGAGTCCTCAGTATTTAATTTTTCTATTTTTTAAACATAGCATCACCATGCCTGATGAAATAACGTAAATTGAATGTTTGAAAATAAATATTGTTCCAAGGAATCCCTAAGTCCAATATAGCATTTTCACGATGTTTATTGAAGTGTATATCTTGGTGCATGTAATACAGTCAATATGCAGCTCAAAAGTGTATATGCTTCACTGCAAACACGGAGTTCATTTTATTATCCTAGTATTTACAATAGTACCTATCTTGATTGATGCTATAATGTAACTTTGTATCTAGAAATTAAATAATCTTCCTAACAATACCCTTGTGCTACCATATATTTCATTATTCTCAGTATACATGTGCTGGTTGTAGTGGACAGGATATGGTAAAAGAGGTGCTCAATATTCCATCCTTTATCTATCTTGTAAGCTCCACATTCAATAATTTATTTTCAAAGTATCCTGCATAGCATGTGGCTTGCTGAATGGAATACAGCCAATTTGCAGCTTAAAAGTTAATTTTTTGATTTACAAAACCTGTTGTGCAACCATTCTCATTAATAGGGGTCAAGGTTTGCAGAGTGGAGTGTGCAATATAGTGGTTTGTACATTTCAGCCATTTGCAAAGTGTTTAAGTTTAACAAATGAAAAAACATCCACAACAGGTCTATATATGTCCTAGCTTCCTACCATCTCTCCTAATTTCCCTCTTTATAGTTCAGACCAGACAACCACAGCCTTCATCAACCCACCATCTTACTTTCTTGTTTCCCTCAAAAATGACTGGCAAAGTCCTCCTCAACCTCTTCCTCACGCTACATCCTACGGGTATCATAGACACTCAATCCAACTCTCCTGCTATATACAGTACTTACACCAGTTTGAAAGCTGTCAATTGCGTATACAGTCTTTTCCCATCTGCAGGCAGCAATGCTCCAGGTCACTCACACTACACCCGTCCACACTATATCCCACATTCATATACTTTGATTATCCCTTCTGCACAAGTCCACCCCCCCCAACTTGAACTCGCCCTCTGCATCCAAGGTTACTATTCTCGAAGCTTACTTACCCCCTCAGCTGGCTATTTCTCTCTGGAGACAACGAACTGCCCCCCTTAATAACTATCCCAACTCCTCTGAAAAGACCATGTAGTTGGTCTCTAAACCAGCTGCCTATAGCTTTCTTTTTAATATCTCTTTTATATCCAGGTTGATTATATCGAAAGTCAACTTATTCTTGTAGCTAGCTATTTCAGTCAAGAGGCAATAAACCCCGCCCCCCACCACCCCTCCCTACTTGTCTCTTTAATCTGTGCTCTGTTTTCTAATTTAGCCCTGCTCAGTATTCTTTTTATTTCCATTCTAAAGCTTGTTTTTTTCTTTTAACTAGTAACTTAAGCCACTAGCCTGCCAAATATTTCTAGTCAAAGCCAAATCACGCACATACAACCCGCGCCACTAATTCGATCAAAGTAAATTGCATTTTCTCTAGCTATTCTGCTTTGTCTTTTGTCCAAAGTACCCATCTACATCTGATTTAATTCTATTCAAAGCTAAGGTAATCCTCATGACGTCCACTAGAGTCTGGTGACAGTGAAGCCCGCCACTAACACCCCTACCAACCTCATCTAAAACAAGCCACCTTTATATTTCGAAACCAACTCCAGTACGAATTCTTTTGATTTGCCTTTTAATTCTAGTTTTATTCTTTTGAATGCAAACTTAAGCTTCTTACTAGCAAATCTCACATGTGATATGGAACAAAACACCCACCTGCCCCCTACTACCTCCACAGCAAAAGCTAGTAATATGGTTTCCCACCAGCTCTAATTGATGTTCTTTTTAATTTAGGTATTATACCTGCTTTTATTCTTCTCAATGCAAACTTGATCATCTACCCAGCCATGGTTGCCTAACGATACCAATTCTCCCAGCCTACTCCCTACACTGCCTCCACCCCAAAAGCACACAATATCTTTTCAAACATGATTTACTTTGTGTTTTTCAAAATTTCCTTTTATATCTGATTATATTCTTTTCAATATTAATTTAATCTTTGAGCAGTCTAAATCAGGTTAAACCCTGAACCCCACCCTCTTTCAACCTAATTCCTGCCACAATAGTTAAAGATATATTTTCCAATCTGTTCTTGATTGTAAACTTCTAAAGATCCTTGAATATCTGATATCATTGATGAAAACTAATATAATCATCTAGTAGGCCAATTCTGTCAGGACACAACTAACCCTACTGTAACCTACTCCCAAGTATCTCGAGAATCTCTAAGGGACTCTGAAGATACTAGAAGGATAGGGGGATAAGTGTCGATGGATAGGTCTTCAATAGACAAGGTAAAAGGTTTAGAATTAATAGAATGATCTTTCATCTTGTAGTATTAAATATGATAGTCCTGTGAGGCTTGAAAGTGTGAATCCTTAAGGGATTGCAAGCTCTTTAAATACAAGCGAATGTAGCTCGGAAAACTAAACAAAAGCGCGAACATCCTGTCCAACAACATACAAACAGAGGCAGCATAACAAGGTAACCAGATTCCGAAAACAGAGGGTTAAAAGCAAAAGGATGGAGGTAACAAAAGAAGTAATGGAATATAAAACAAGAAGAAACAAGAGTTCGCCAATACTATATAATTCCAGTAGGTCTAGCAGGAGGATCGCGATACCCAAATGGGTAGAAGCAAGGAGGGGTGGTATAAGCGAAACAAGGAAAGTATAACCAGTTAGTAAGTCATAACCAAGTAGGAAGGGATAACCTAATAGTAGCGCTTAACAAGTATAAACTCAAATAAGTATTAACCAACATCAAGTCAGTAATAATAGTAGAAACATAGTAGGAGTCCGGTATACGAACCTCCCTCTACGAAACCTCCCAACTCAAACAGAGCCCTATGTCACTCTGCCTGATAGATAGTTGGCCACATTTGCACCAAACCGCAGGGCCGCGAAAAGAGAAGGGATATTTGTTAGTATTAGCACGATTACGACTTCCCCAACCCCAGAACTACAAGTCCATTCAAGCTACCTGGTATACTGCTACCCTGCTACGGGTAGTCAAGGAGAGGATTCTCTGACCTCACTACTCGAGTGCTGTTAAATGGGCAATCCTCCATGTATAAACACTTACAGTAGAGCTAATTGCGAGCCTTTTGATGCTGCAACAGTGGTAGTGGGACACCCTGGAAGGTAGATGAATTATGGAATATCTGGACTTCTTGTGTAAATGTGTGGTGAAAAAACTACAAAAACAGTATGAAGAATGATATGAGATACTTCTTAGACCACCCAAGTTCCTTCTACAGTTCCTGCCGATAATCATTGTAAGCTTTGAAAAGTTGTAACAAATTATTATATACTACAATTACTAATATTATACTTACTGGTATATCAGGCCCATGCTCGGTTTGACTGTGGATCTATATGGCTTGATTTTCCCATCCTGAAGAACCATATACTGATAGGCCAGACAATGTCTAGTGGAAGACAGGTAGCTGTGCATATTGGCTAGACCTATCTGCACTGACCATGGAGAACTTACTTGTTGCAATCAACCTAGTTCTGCTTCATGGAACCTGATATCGGACGCTAATTCCGCAGACCTGAGATACTAGGTGTTTGCTCGAAGAACCTACAGCGGAGCTTCAGCCGATCTTGGACCTGATTATAAACCAAGAAAGCTGGTACATCAGCAGCTTTGGGTGATAGAGCCTACTGAACAAAGCAATAAACCTTCTCTTCTGCTGACACCGAAACGCTAATTACAAAGATGGAACTCACAGCCTAGCCGGTTTGGTGTTTGTACCATGGAATAAGCAGCAAGGCTCAGTTGCCCCGAATGTTGTAATTGAGGAGGAACTGTTGGAACAAGAGCAAAAGTAGGCACCAGGGCAGGCGGAGCTGGACCAGGAAGAGAAGTATTAAAAGGAGGAAGGGGAAGAGGTAGGGAATAGTGAAGAGGGCTGGTGGACTGCGTTTTGGTTTTGGGTTGAACCTGGGGTTTGTTGCATTGCAGGTGGTATGGTTAGAGGTCTTTTACCTGAGAGCAGTAGTTTGGCTTTTTTGGTTTGTGGTATTGCTTTCATAACTTTTCAGATTATTTTTTCTAGGCTATTATTCACCTAAAATGATGTAGATAGTATCGTATGAGTCAGTTGTTTTCATATTTGTCGTGTTAATTAAACTCCTTCTGCATGATAGTTTAGTACATCAAAACCCTAAGCTTAGTTGTAACTGTCTGCATCACAACTTTAGGCAAACTGGGATTGTTCGCTTGTGATATTCTAACCAGTCTTTTACTCAGTTAAACTTGTGCTAGATGCTGTAAATCTAATTATGGATATGTTGGTAAAAGACATATCATGCAATTTTTGTTAGGGTTAAAATTAAGCGAACAATATTTGTTTTCAAAGCGAAGCAAAATATGTGCATATCAGTACTAGTTGGGATAGCATTTATACCTCTCTGTTAACTTAATAAATGCAATTTTTTTTTTTTTTAATACAGTTTTTATTCATGTTTAAGGTACCGAATCTACATGCAGCGCTAGCTATGGCATTAAACAAACTTCCTTCACTGCCCTGACCCTGGAAAGCTACGGAAAAACCGTAAGGGAAGCCGGACCCAACCGATGTAAAAAACCATCCTAACAAGCCGCTACACAGTAATCACAACCAGAAAGCCAATAAAACCAACAAGAAAACCACTTCAAGCCCTAACAGTGAACTAACCAAATGCAACAAAAGACAACAAAAAAATAAGTAAACCCCAACACCTAAGACCGAAGTTAAACCAAAGGCCTAGGTACTAGACACATGTACTTCTAGCTCCCATAATAAGCCAGCAAGGGCACAATGTAGGAAGACACACCTGTGGGCATATAGTCCTGCACAGAGGGGGTAAAGGGTCCCACTGAACAGGAACATAAAGAAGCGAGGCCAGCTTGTGGTATGGCCCCGTGCTGAGTCCAGAGGACGGAGTGTGAGCCTGGGGGTGGTAGTAAGTTAGCTGCTTAGGGGGGGCAGTAAGGTGCCAGCTAGGTGAGCAGTAGGGTGCCAGCCGATCAACTATCAGGAGGAGAAATAGGAGGAGGGGTAGACCTAACGACCAACGGAATCGTTTGTGTGGCTATCTAGGCAGTACTCATCAAAGTGAGAGTGGGGGAATCGACTATCATAGTGCCAAAGCAACTGTAGGCCTGTAGAATGTTTCCCCATACTGCAACCCTGTCTCCCAGCCGTATAGGGAGGTCAGAGGGAATTCCCAACCATGCAAATGTTAAGCGAGGCAGATCAAAAAGCTAAGGGAGGCAAAACAAAAGTGGGGAAAGGTAAGGAACCATCAACAAAGACGGCAGAAGAGGAGAGTGGAAACTCAGAGTGGTAGACCCTAATGAGCACGGAGAGGAGAGAATCTTTAACACAAATGCCCACCCCCTAACATTGGCAAAGTGTGAGGTTGAGTCGAAACGAAAACAGGGAGGATTTGTTGTGGTGTTGAGATTTCAATCGCAGGGTATGTAGAGTAGACGGAGGATGCTTAATAAATGCAAATATACATAATACTTTATTAGAGATTGGTAAATATACATTCTCCAACACTATCTACATTTGCCAACTCAATGGAATCCTATTCTCCCAGTATTATACTTATCACAAGGTCACAATAGTAAAGGAGTAATATAGCTGAGCAAGCTTATCTAAACTGCATAAAGCTAATCATGAAAAGGTCCACATAGGATGTATCTAGAAATCAGGATCTAAGGAGATATTGGCTTCAATCCTCTCTATTTGCCTTCCTCTATATCATAATTGTTTACAGCTTATGAATCAACAAAATTGGGACTAGCTGCATTACAACTTCACATATACAACATGATTATCCACAGGACCACAGTTACGATAATCAGGTAGCACATAATTCTGTACACCTGTGTGATAAGTAATACTAGATTAAGGTTGTTACAGTAGAGTGAGCAATGAGACGGAGTTGACACCTTTAGATGAGGATCATGAAAGACTAGGTAGTAGGCAATTTGGTCATAAAGGCCTTAACACGGGAATCGTTCGAATCTCAGTATTCTACGATTACTGTAACAGGTACCCAATTCCTGAACTCACAAAGGATTTGTTGTCATACTTTTTGTAAATGTGAAACATTATAATTTTTGCAAGTTAGGCAAAATAATTTATATATGCGGACCTCCAGATCGGCCACAAGATTAAAACTGCCCCTTACACTAATAAGAGGTCCTTTGGAGGAGGTGTCCGTAGGATTGTTACGAACCTATCCTTAGTCTGCCGGACAAGGCACACTATCTTCTTTAACAGCAACAGGTAACGATACGTACCGCTCGTCTTACCGTTCTTCAGGTCTCGTAGCCTTATGTCGCCTAGGGAACGCTGAGTCCTTCCACTCCTAGCCCGTGCGACTGCTTCTTAGCGATACGTTCCTCGAATCACCTTTTGCCGGTGATGAAAACGGATGGTCGTAATAAGAGTAAAGTATAGATTGAACTAATAGGTAAAATATAATATAGGAAGTAACTTAGGTGGTTGCGTGAAGAGCTAGCTATCTGTGTCCGTGACCCTCCTTATATAGGCGCTCTTCCCACAACCCTAACCCAGGTGACTGTACCATGAGTCACCTCTTTACTATGACTGCCGTGTGAGTCATAGTATAACAAACATCCTATGACACACAATTTGAGTCATAGTATACAATCCCCATAGTATCCAATTTCCATAAAGGGTCATGTGCGCTAATCGCGTCAAATGCATGAAACCCCTGACTCATGCTTGTGGTCAGGTGCGAAAGTCATAACATCATATGACATCACAATCGTGAGTCATGAAACAATAAATCAAATCAAACATCATAATCATAAATGATCTCACAAATCGTGAGTCATGTGAAACATTCCCTATTGCTAAGTCACGATTTGTGACAATAGCTCCTCTCTCCCCTCAGCTTGAGTCCCATCAAGCTATTCACCAAGTTTCATAAACTGGTTCCCAAATCTTCTCGCATCGTGACGGAACTTCCGTAATATTTGTTCCGTTGTGCGTAACTGTTTCCTGATCATCTCCAATGTCAGGTCTGCCACCTCGATAGTTCGTTTTTGGTGCACAATGGTGGCTTGTTGCGCTTCCAGGGTCTCCTCCTGGAGTCTGATCGTTCCTTGGGCCTCATCTAGTTGGATTTCTAAACCCGAAATTTTTCTTTGGAGGCATTCAATATCTGCCTGCGTGTGTTGGCTTTCGGTATCAGTGTTTCGGGTTTCCTCGCCCCTCTCCAACCGTCCCCTCCTGGCTTCCGAGCGCTGGGCATCCTTCCTGCTCAGTTCTTCTCTTTTACCCCACGCCATGGGGTAGTATCCTGCCCGGATCTTGGCATCCCGGTGGGCTCGACAATTATTTCGGTAGCATTCCTCCCATCTCGTTTCTGCGTGTGGTTGTTTTGGCCAGTAACTGGCCCCTTCCTTGTCCTCTCTATGGACGTTGCAATGCTCGTCATAGCATGCCGTCCAGCTAATCGCGTTGTGTTCTGATGCCCTCTGCCGGTCCTCTACCGTCGCATAGCATGGGCTAGTTGGAGTGATTTCTCGCATTGGGTATCCCCAACCGTCGTTCGTTGCTTCTTGTTTGATTTCTTCCCAGCCTTGGTTTATCTGGGTATCGTTCATGGAAGTGTTTGATTGCATTTTCCGCGTGTTCGAAGTTTTCCGCTGGGTACCAAACTTCATCGTGATCAGGAGAATATCCTGTCCACTTCGCTCGTTACTGGAGTTTTCCGTAGTGTACTTGTGAATCGACTATTTCTTCCAGTTCGTATTCTGTTTCGCCTTCGATTTCGATTGGTGGTGGTGTTGACTGGATCTGTGATGGGAATCTTTGGTCTTGGTAGGGTTCGAGAAGTGAGATGTGTATGGTGTTGTGTATTCTCATTGATGGGGGAAAGTCCAGCTTATATGCACTGTTCCACACTCTTGCCAAGATCTTGAAGGGCCCCATCTTTCTGAAATCGAGTTTCTTGCATGGTCTTGTGGTCCTTACATTCCTTGGTAGGAACCATACCATATCTCCTGGTTTCAAATTCGGAACGGGTTTTCTGTGTTGGTCGTAATTTTCTTTCTGTCGAAGTTGTGCAGCCACCATTTCCTAGCGTATGGTATCCTGCCATTGGTTCATTTCGTTCACCGGAATCTTCCGATCCGGTATCAGATGACCACTTGTGTCATGTTTCGGGTGTTGTCCGTAGTTTGCAAAAAAGGGTGTTGTCTTAATTGTTTCTTGTTGTCCATTATTGTATGCGAACTCCGCAAACGGTAATAGTTCGTTCCAATTATCCTGTTGATAATTGACGTATGCCCTCAGGTATTGTTCTAGGATGGCATTGGTTCTTTCTGTTTGTCCATCCGTTTGTGGATGGTAAGCCGTGCTCAGTTTTCTTTTTATTCACAACCTCAGGGCAGTTTCCTTCCACAGGTCCGAGGTGAACAGTGTCCCCCTATCGGTGATGATATATTGCGGCAGTCCGTGCAACCGAAAGATTTCTTTTGCAAAGGTTTGCGCGATTTGTTTTGTTGTCATATTTTTCCTGCATGCAATAAAATGACTCATTTTTGTCACTCTGTCGATGACTACCAAGATAGCGTCATAGCCATCCGATTTTGGTAAATCTGTGATAAAATCCATTGAGATTGACTTCCATGGCTTATCGGGTGCTTCGTTTGATTGTAGTTGACCATACGGAGCATGTCGGGATGATTTCGTTCTTTGACAAACGTCGCAGTTCTTGACATATTTCTTGATCATTTCCCGCATTCCGGGCCAGTAGTAACTGCGACTGATGAGTTCCGTGGTCTTTGCTGTCCCTCCATGTCCTGATTGTAAAATGTCGTGATTTTTTCTGATAAGTTCCGTCCTTATCTTTTCCTCTTCTGGTACCCAAATCTTGTTCTGGTACCATAGGCAGTCATCCTACCATTGGCATAGCCCCAGGGCTACATCCCTAATTTCTTTTGTTCCTTGTTCGAGTGCTTTTCTTATCTCTTGTATGTGCGGGTCCTTCCCACTTTGTTCCTTAAGATTTCTCATCTCTTCTCCGGGAAAGCTAATCGTATCCATTTCCTGTATCCTTATCTCCTCAAAGTATTTTTCTTCTGGTAATAGGATCCTTTGTTTCTGTTTGATCCTATCATCATCTTCTTCTGGTGCATCTTGACTTCTCCTTGTCAATGCGTCTGGCTTGCCGCTTTCCTTTCCTGGCCGATATTCGATCCGTATATTGTATTGGCTTAACTTCTCGCTCCACCGTATCTGTCGTTCATTGAGATCTTTTGTTGTCGTGAAAGGGACCAGATTCTTATGGTCAGTGAGGATCCTCGTCTTGTGATGGCTTCCCAACACATATCTTCTCCATTCCTTGAGCGCTTGTACTATGGCCAATAGTTCTTTGTCGTGAATATCGTAGTTGCATTCCGCATTCGTCATTGTCTTTGATCGGAATGCCACCGGCCACCATATCTCGTCTTCGCACTGTTGCGATAGAATCCCTGAACAGACATACTTCGATGCATCTGTTTCAATCATTATCGGTCTTTCCGGATTGTAATGGGTGAGTACGGGAGCTGAAGTTATTTTCTGTCTCATCTTATCGTACGCCTCGCTTTCGGCTTTACCCCACTTCCATATTGCATTTTTCTTTGTCAGATTGTATAGAGGTTTTGCTGTCCAGCTAAACCCCACGGTGAATCTTCGGTAAAAGTTGCAGAATCCCATAAATCTTTGGATATCGGTTTTATTCTTC
>QFET01025501.1:0-43987 GCA_003316355.1 Tuber calosporum | reverse complement strand
GGCGGGGGGGTGGGCACGCAAATCATTTCGCACGAACCGCTAAGATCCTGACGTTTTGCAAGGGGGAAAGCCTGCAGTGGCGTTTTAAACGGAAAACTACCGAGTCGTCGTTATTCTCTCTCCTCTGATACATACAACAAGTATCGTACAAGTACGAGCATTCGAGTACTGTAAATATAAAAAAAAAAAAAGTCTTGGAAAACTCCACAACTCAATCTTCAAAGGCCCCTCCCGAAGAACAAGAAATGAGGTGAAATCCGAGACATAATTCCCCTACCGCACACTTCTTATAGGTCATGTTGCCTCTGCGAGGTCCTCCAGCCACTAGAATTGTGAATTGTACTGTACTGTACGAGTAAGTTCCTGCGTTTGTCTCTCACGGACTACCCTACTTGTACAGTTACATCACCTTTACCCCATATAAACTCTAACGCCAACACTGTACGAGTACAGTGCTAGAGGCCGCTGTGGTTCGCCTCGTACAGACCCCTTAAATCTTCCCTTTTGTGGTCACCGTATTTGGTGCTCGCACAACTGATGATGATGATGATGATGATGATGATGATGATGATGATAATAATAATAATAATAATAATAAAGTACACAACCAACTATGGTATCGCTAAATGCCGTACGGTAGCCATGAATCTACAAGTAATGTACTCGTACAAGTACCCAGGGAGGTACCGTATTTTCCTACAGGACAAGGGAGGGTTTCTTTTTGCCAGCCAACCACCCTTGTCTTGTCTTGTCTTGTACTCGAGTACTTTACAAAAACATCTCCCCTGATATGTATACATGTACGAGTACGAGTTAGAAAGTCAGTGGACAGGTAATTTGACCCAACCCGCAAATTGATTCCTGGCTTGCGCGAAAAATCCATCTCCCCTGATACTTGTATATTATGTGCTCTGGGAGGCAGCGAACCGGTGGTACCTACCTGTATGATACAATATCCATGAAACTGCTTCTCGAAACAGCTGCCTCGAGGTGTTTTATAACGCAAAGATGCATGGAAAACATTTTATGTGTAAAATTCGCAGAAGGCAATGGAGTTTGGCCCCTGCAGTTTGACCCACTTTTTTTTTTTTTTTTTTACCGAAAACTTCTGATACAAAAGTTATCAGCTTCAGGATTCTGGAATAAAGTGCTTGATAGCAGGTATTGACTCTTTTGACTCAGGCTCTCGTTGGTTGTTGGCCGGATATCGCTATCCTACTATTGTACCAGTACGTGTAAGGGCGTGCCTTCGGAGTACTGTAATCCTTAGTGGAGCTGGTCTTCAGGAGCAGGTAGCCATAGTCTTGTCTTGACGGGTGAAGTCTCTGCTTCAATTTATCCTTCTGATGCTTGAACCAACGGAATATTCAAAACACTATTCCCATTTGAGAAATTTTGCCGTTCCCCGCAGAACAATAGACTCCTCTTTTCTCCTTTTCTCCCCCCCTCTCCATTCCAATCTTATCTAACCAAAGAAGTAAAAAAAAGAACTATAAAAAAACAAACAAATTAAGTACTCTAGAGACTTCTATCAAGAACTTGCACAAAAGCTCTCTTGTCCATTTCGGGAATGTCCAACTTTTTGGTGGAAACTCGTATCAGGATCTACCAATCACAGGCTGGCCCAAGAGTCTTCGCTAAGGCTTCTAGAGCCTTTTTGTCCTCTTCATCGAAAGCTGAGAGGACGGTGGAGTCGACATCAATGACTGCCACAACCTGCACACTCTCCCTGTTAGCAAATCCTTCCCGAGATTCAAGGGTCGGCAAGACGCATGTTACGCCAGACCCCACGTGGATCTGCTACTTGTAGATATCACTTTGGTGGATGTCAGAATAACTTTTGAGGGGTTCTATCTTGCCTTTTCCCCAATCTTGATGGGTACCACAATCTCACTCATGGTTTCCCCGTCGCAAGCAATATGACCCGGAAAGCTGTGAACATTCTGGGTTGAGGAAAGGATACAAAGTCCCGGTCAGTATCACAACAGTGCAACAGTGGGCTGAATCCGGCAAACCTGAACCAGCTGCGTTTCACCACTATCTGCGGCTTTCCCGCAAACCCCCCGACCGAACTCGATTGTCTGGCACGCAACCTGGAACCATGCACAATAGGTTGGCGTTAGCCTCGAGAGATCTACTATACGATTTCTGGCACTCGGGCAGACATTCAGGAAATCAATGCCATCCAACAATAATAACTATAATAAAAAAGAAATAACAGGGTAGATTCCCCACAATTGACCCATGGGTTCACAAGGCATGAACCGTTTCAGCGTATTCTGCTCGGCGTGTCCAGCCGGCGAATGCCTCCAACATTCTGTATCACAACAAACAAGGAGATTCCCAACCAGAATATGCCGGTAAATCCACATACCTTTCCCATAAAGGGTCCCAGTATCAACTGTTTCGAAGCTGTCGGATCGAGAACATAGAAGCCTTCGAGAAAACCGGTTTTAGCTTCCATCCAATTTCCCAATTTAGAAAACAGGAGAAATTATTCGCCGCCAGCGGTTCAGACAACCGGATAGAGGGGAGGAAACCGCCACAAAAACCACACAGGCCCTTTTTTCACGCTTACCTGCCCAGTTGGTGTGATTGGAGGGTTCGGGCATTGACTTGAAAGAATGCCAGATAAGTGATGCCGTGTTTGCAAGGTTGCTTTCGGCCTGGTTAGCAGTCACGCTACCACACTGGTAAAATCGGATGCCGAAAAGAAATAGCCCGCGGCCGTGGGCAAAGTTGGAGGTTTTTATGCGGTTGGGGAAAGGAGAGATGCATACCAGACCTGTCAAAAATGTCAGATTACCGAGGCCATTTAGTTCATGCAACCAAGAGGCTTTTTTTTTTTTCGGGATGCATATATAAGTGCCATACCCAATTTCTTTGATTCTCCACAAGTGCTTCTGTCGATTTGATCACTTGTTCCCATACTTCCGTCTTTGTGGAACCTTCTGTGAAGTTCGAAGCGTCAGCGTGAACCTATGCATAATCAGCTTGGTTGTCTTTGCGATGGGTTGAGGCTGGCACAGGCACCATCTTGGACGGGTGTACTTGAGTATGATTGGTGGTGTTGCAGAGTTGGAATGATCAAATGGGAATGTGGGTGGTTCTCTGGAACGTCTTCTGAGGACGTGACACCATTTACAAGATACCGGTAAAAACCGGCACAGTACCAGTACAGGTCCCCGGGAATATGTACTCGAGTACTCGAGTATTCGCACTTGTATGAAACAACACACTAAAACTGAGAGAAATTTGTTGGTAGCTAATTTATTCAACGCAGAGACTTCTGAGTAGATATGTTTCCCTTGTTACTTTACAGAACAGTGTAGCGTTCAGATAGGATCATCCTCATCAAGAAATTTATTAAAAAATCTCTCAGCTTGATCCAAAGTGGCTCTCTTGTTATACTCTTGCCCTGGAAGAGCGAACCTTGTCTGGACAGCGAAATCTATATCGTTATCACCACGCCAAACAATTAGCTCCCGAGTTATATTGTCATCGTATGATAGATCAGAATCGCTGTGGGCTCACCGTGAGGGGCTCCTGGGAAGATATGGATCTCGCTGCCGGATGGGGCCTTCTGCGCGATCCACTTCTTGAACTCTCCAATTGAATTCTTCGGAAGTAATTCATCTTCGCTTCCCAGGGCTAGACAAATCGGCTTACCGACGTCATGGAGCTCTTTAGGGAAATCGAGCCTCACTAACAACGATGTTGAGCAAAGTCAGTCAGCCAAGTCCCGAACAACCAGAAGGTCGTGTGCTAGGCCGGAAAAGCCTTGAAACGCAGGAAGGCATCAGCTCACGGGGAGAGGCAGCATAAATTGCCTCGACATATTTAAAGCCATCATTAAGCATAGGGTTCTCCTTGCTTGCCAGCAGCATAGCCTGTCTTGCTCCCCAGGAATACCCTGCAGCAAAGACCCTATGATTGGAATTTTCAAGGCACAAATTTTTAAAAAATTCGCGAATAATGGCCCCACATTTAGAGTCTCTATGGCGAAAGTGCCAGAAGTTCAACGAGATGGCCGCCCTCCTGGGAAGAAGCTGTTACCGGACAGGTCATATAAAAACCACAGAATAAATTATTCTACCGGAGTTGATCGCTTACAGTTTGAGATGGAAGGTCTGCGGAGTAGACCATTTGGCAGGCAAGATATCGTTATACTTCAAGGGATAAGAATGACCTGGCTCGTACAAGTTTACCCGTTAAAAATAAAGCTGTTGTGATATCCTTGCCGCATACCATATAAACAAAATCATGAGAGGATGTAGGACAAACCGTTCATAAAATCAGGAACATAAACAGTAGCCCCAGTTTTCTCACAAATATCATCAGCAATAAGGCGAGTATTAGTAAAGCGCCAACCAAACATATCGGGAATGATCACGACGGTGATCATGGGGTTGCTGTTGGAGACGTAAGTATTAAGGCCGTGAACAACAGTTTCGAATCCCTTATGCGTTGGGACCGATACAGCTAGAATTTTTGTTTGTTAGCGAGGGGCTGCATTCCAGTTCATTGGAATTGGTGGGTTATACGATCAGTAGCGTCACCTGCATGTACGGTTTGACCAGGAGAGTCTGGTTCTGACATTGTGTGGGTTCCGATTGATGATAAGAAGTTGACGATCTTGATTGTGTTTCCAGCGCAGTTGTTTCGTTTATGGGGGGAGTAAGGTGAGGAAAGCTACCTGAAGCTGCCATTTACGGAACGTCCTCAGTGCAAGCCAACCCGGATGTAGGGCTTCCACGCTCCTTTGTCTCCCCAAATGACAACCTGCGGGTTCACTTTACTCTTTCTATTAGTTTAGGTCGGGGTGGATTCAGTGCCTAGGTTTATGTTCTCCGGGCACAGTAAGGCAACAACTAATAACAGCGGGCAATGGGTTTGTGGGTTAGGCCTCAGTTTTGCTGTTTGTGCTGAGTGATCGTCTATGACGTCCTCAGCGAGTAGCTGATTCGACAGGTTGGCGTGCTGGGCCGGAGGGGGAGAACGGGAATCTTTGGAGGAGGGGAATGGGAACGAAAGCTTATAGCACTTGCAGCCGATTCTATTTTATCTTTTATCTTTCGTGCTCCTTTCCAGCCAGGCTTAACTTTGATGAACTAGGGGTGGTTGAATTTACTTTATCCAGCGAATTGTGTAAATGTTGAATATCGAGTGACGCGTCATGAAACAGGGTATTAAAGCATTTCTGTGCTGAAGAAATTCAAAGTGGAGAATCGCTCAGGAAACGGGAACGTAAGAAGGTTGGGATTTCGCATCAACGGGTGGTATCATATGGTATGATATCTTTGTAGTCTGCCTCACAGACCCCACTGACTCGAATCCGCACCCTGACTCAAAACCCTTAAATTAGCGATAGGACTACGGTACTTACCCTGCCCTTCCTTGCTCCCACCATACAAGCAAAAGATAAAAATAGTGGGGAGAGAGCTCAAATACTCAACCTCGATATCGCCGAATGTCTGTAAGTGCAATTGGCCATTTCAACACGGGTTTACCGGCCGTCTAACGCCTTGCAGAGCTCCTCAAGCGACGAAATGTCCGGTCTCTTCCTCCCGCCGATAAATCGCGTCATGCGAAAGCTCGATCCATCGTTCTTTCAAAAAGTCATCCCACTGACGGCTGCGCATGTTCTGGATGGGAGGAACATACCCAATGTTACGAAAGAATGTGCGAAGGATTTGTTACGGATCCCGCGATTGCGAAGTATAATTACGCAGAAGGATGACGTGGGGAAGGAGAGGAGGTTGCTGTTGATGAAGCCTGAGGTTAAGCATGATGGTGGGTGGGCAGGCTGTACCCTTCGTGAGCGAGGAGAGGCGAAGCTCTGACCTAGTTGGTTTAGATTTATCCAGCGTTCAGCCGAAGACAAGGGAGTTTGTGGAGAAGAAGATTATTGAACTGGAGCCTTACACTCTGCACATGAAATACGAGAACTGGAATTACGGTATGTAGTATCTCATATGTGGGTGTCATGGTTTCTACATCGGGTAGCTTCCTAACTGTCCATATAGAAGAAATAATGAGTGCGATTCTCCCTGAAGACCTTGTCGAGATCCCCTGCGGATTCACACAAGCCGGACACCTCGCGCACTTAAACCTTCGGGAACAATACCTCCCCTATAAACACCTCATAGCTACTGTTATCCTGGATAAAAACCCAAATATATCCACCGTGGTGAACAAGATCGAGGACGTGGGTACGGGTTCTGTGTACCGAACCTTCCCCATGGAGCTCCTCGCCGGCGAAGGCGATACGAACGTGGAGGTCCGGGAATCCGGCTGCGTGTTTAGGTTTGACTTCGCAAAAGTCTACTGGAATAGTAGATTAGGGAGCGAGCACGAGAGGATATTCAAGCAATTTAAGCCTGGGGAGGCGGTGGCGGACGTGATGGCCGGCGTGGGGCCGTTTGCTATCCCGGCGGCGAAGCAGAGAGTCTTCGTCTATGCGAACGACTTAAACCCAGAGAGTTACAAGAGTCTGATGGGCAATACCAAGATTAACAAGGTGATTCCCACTCACAACCCCCCCCCCCATCGCCTTGACCACCAGCTCAACACTATGAAAAAAAGGTCTCCCAATTCTTAACTCCCCACAATCTCGATGGCGCAAGCTTCATCCGTGAATCGATCCGCACCCTCCTAGCTCGCTCCCAGAACCCTTTGACAAACGAAGTCACCATTCCAACGCCCTGCAAACGTGGCCAAAAGCCTCCCCCTCCAGCAGTGATCACAGTACCGCCTACATTTTCCCACTTCGTGATGAATCTCCCCGCATCTGCTACGACGTTCCTTACCGCTTTCCGCGGTGCGTATCGTGGGCTTGAGGATGTAGTCACGAGTCAGGAAATGTTGCCGATGATTCATGTCTACACATTTCATAAGGCACTGGTGACGGAGAACGCTGCAGGAGACATATGCGCCGATATTAGCAGATATCTCGGGCATGAGATGAGGGAGGGCGATTTGGAGAATTTAGAGAATGTTAGGCTCGTGGCGCCTAACAAGACGTATTATTGTGTTTCTTTTAGACTGCCAGCTTCTGTTGCATTTGAAGATGCTCAAGGAGTTTAAAGGGTAATATTTTCTTCTTCCTCGTTTGGCGGGGGTTTTATTTGCTGGGATACGGTCCTAAAAGGGTGGAAAGACAATCTTGAGTTAGATCTACCGGTAGTCGGAGGGCGCATTCAGTGTGGGTATTGGGATCATTTGCAATGGTGGAAAGAGTTTTGTCAGTATTTATGTTTTAGACCATGATAGATCACAGCCTTTCCCATAGAAATACCGAGTGGAGTATGTTCAGGGTTGATTTTGTCCATTCACAAAAAAGATACAACCTTTCCGGTGCAAAAAATAAATATTGGTTGAAAGTAGTTTTTGATCCCCCAAGCTATGGAACACGAAAGGACAGGAAAAGGAAGGAGGAAAAGGAGCAATTAGGTAGCAGCAATATCCTTCTTGAGAGTACCCAAGAATTGATGCTTCTCCTCCTTGGTCTGGTATTGACCGTGACCAAATTTGGACGACGTATCGATCCACTTAAGCTCTACCTTCTCGAGTGACCTTCTTGAAGTGTGGATGAACATCGACTTCCTCAGGGTCATTACCCGCTTCTTTACTCCGGGGACAGATCCCTTCACCATAACGAAATCGTTTTTAATTTCACCGTAACGAGGGAATCCACCGAGAGGAGTCTAGAGCAATTATGTTAGTTTATTCTTCTGGGAGCTTGAGAGACGTGTGGTTAGGACATACGATAGTCTTCTTGGTAATATCGAACTCAGTCGATGCGTTACTCTCGTCAGTGCCGGAGCCAATACGGTAGATCTTGTGGTTGACAGAGGTACGGTGATGGTAACCGTCTTGACCAGCACGAGCAACGGTCTACCAATTATGGTTAGCTCATATCCTTGGTCTAATACTGGGGGAATAAGTACCCATTGTACGTGCGACGGATGCCAAGCGCCGATACAAGCAACCTTTCTCAAACCCTTGTGGGTCTTTCTCGGCAACTTCTTAGTTCCCCATCTTGAAGTGACACCGTTGAAACCGTGACCCTTGGTGACAGCAATAACATCGATCATCTCGTCCTGCTCGAAGATCGACTTGATAGTGACCTCCTTCTCGAAGTGACCAAAGGCAAAGTCGACCTTGTTGGCAATCGAGCCACCATTGACTTGAATCTCCATCAAGTGGGTCTTCTTCTGCTTCAGAGGGGTCTTGCGGATCTGGGAGTGAGCAAGAACGCGAACAACAGTGCAGTACTTCTTGATGCGCTCCAGCTCGTAGGTAATGGCCTTTCCTTCACCGGCGTGTTTCTTGGCATACTTTGTGAAAGCCTTCTTCTTGGACTTGTACCAGTTCTTGTAGAAGCGGCGCTTGACATCGTTGCTTAGATGCTCAGCCCAAACAGTAGTGAGAGATCGTAGACCGCGTGGGGTCTCAACGTATCCAACAACGCCAACAATAAACATCTGGTACCATTCATGTTAGAATTGACCTTTGCCCCTCCCCCCAATAATGTGCTGTGGAAAAGATGTACCGGTGGTGTTTCAATAACAGTGACTGCTTCGACGATCTCCTTTTTGTGCATCTTCGCGCCTGGCCTGTCCAAGTCACGAACTATGGTGGTCATACCGGCCTTATACCCAAGAGCGGCGGTAAGGTGGACGCCTTTCTTAGGGTCGTCCTTGGGGAAGGACTGTATTTGAGAAATTCCGTCAAAATGTTGTCCCACTAAGAAAGATACCCAATTCATATCCTCACCTTGACCTTTCCTCTGTGCCTGGAAGCTCGCTTCCTGGGAAGGAAAGCGAGGGAACCGTGCCTGGGTGCTTCCTAAACCGCTGTCAGCACCAATTTCCCCCATTTATTCAAATATCTTTGTATCCGGAGATCCCGTTTGACGTACAAATTTTCTCTAAGAAATAGTTAGCTGTAACTCGAGACATAGAAATTCAATCGCAAATGAGACGAGATGACTGCTTACATGAGACATCTCACGTTTCCGGGTGAAAGGCTCTGGTAGTGTTGCTAGTGGTGGGTTGTCGATTGTTTGCTGTCAAATATTTGAAGTTGGGAAATTGGGAAGAGAAAGTTGGTTGTGGGTGCGTGGGAACTGTCAGCCACAGGGTTTGCGAATGCTAGCAGTCACAATTCACCGCCACAGTTAAACCCCCACCACAAAAATCCCCACAAGTATTGATAACCCGTCATTTTTCACTCTTGGCAATTTTTTTCTGTCGTTGGAGCAGGCCCAGGCTTGTTATATTCTCAACAACGGCTTACCAGTTATCAAGGTCCTTAGGGACTCCATCGTCTTTGCTAAAGTAAATACTCTTGGATTAACTTTTTTTGTTGTAGAACTTATTTGCGTGTTTGATCAGGGAGTCGCTGCTGGGTTGCTGTTGTGGTTGCATGGCCGTTTGCCCCGTCGATACAGAAGACCATAAGTTGGCTACGGTAAGAGTATGGTGCCGGCACCTTAGACTACCGGTAGAGCCGACCTTGAGTCTCAAAGCCAATCAATACTGCTAGTCCTAATACGGGTGTGCCATACCTAATTAGGGAATATCTTGGCTATTAATAAGCAAAAGCGTTTTTTTTCCTGATACAAGTCTCATAGTCCTCCTGCCCATGCAAACTTTGAAGGCTTCTGTAGCACTAACCAACAGGCTAAACAGAAAATCACTCTGTAAATATGTTCTAATGAAAAATTAGGAAAAATTTACAGGAGGAACTTTAAAAATTGTATTTGTGGGTGTCGTTGTCGCAAGTTGAAATATCCGTCAAAGTTGGGTGTCTTGAGGGTACTTTCTAAGGTGCAGGCACCATACGGTATAGTGCAAATGGACCCAAACCGGACCCTCCAAATAGGCCAAATGCGATTCCGAACTAGTCAACCATGACATGGAATTTTCTAAAAAAAAAACCGCTACACTGAAGCTAACTCTCAGGAGAACAACGTAGCGGTTTTTTTTTTTAATTAAAGGTGGTAGGAAAAAGTAGTTCAAGGTTAAAAAGTGAAAATTTTGGTGAGAGTGAAACAAGTGATAGAATATACCTAGTGCAATGCTGAGAAATACTGTACTTCAACTGGGTCCAGAACGACTATTTCAACACGGGTGCCAATTCTTGGCGTGGAGACACGAATACTCATGCGGTCTTGGCAATTCCCGGCTCAACTCAGATCGGTTGCCACGGAATTGGTGTTTCACCGGAGGGCCCACCTTCAGGCACTTTGCACTGTACTCGGGTACAAGGGTAAGTCTGGCGCGGTGCCACGAAATGTTTAGGTTTATTTCCTATTCTGGGGGTTAATGGGGGTGGGCCCGACTTTTGCTCACTAACAAAAAAAAGCCACAAAACGGGTTTGTATGGGGGAAAAACCCTAGTTACCGTATATGGGGTGGTCCCGACTTTTGCCTACCCCCTAGCACACTGAAGGCATTCAGCCCCGGATTGAAAAGACGCTTATGCAAGCACTCGGCGGGTTTATTAGGAGTCGGAAACTACCGTACTCGAGTAGGGATTATCGGACCCGACGATCATGTCTTCTGACAGGAAATACAATACTTGAATTACAACAGTTGAAAGCCCCGAACCAGTGGCTTCGAAGTTTCACCCAATTGAACAAGTGAGGATCGAAGGGTTTCATTATCACAATAAGATCGTATGGGATTGGGCCGCTTCGATTCGGTTTATTCCTTCTGCCTATTCTCACCACCGAACGCGGTAGCTCCCCCCGGTTGCTATTACCTCCACTCGAGTATATACACTAAAGGCCTCATAGTTTAGTGGAGAATCTGGACCATCACTTTTTCCGACCTCCACGACAGACGAGTACAATATCTCGTGCGCAGCGACTATTTTGGATACTGTACAAATATACTCGTAGCAGACCCACTCAAAAGCACGCTTTTTCCATCACGGGCTGAATGCCCCTACCGGCACCAACGAGATCTAACGCATCCTGTGGCTGGTCTTGTACCGTCTCAGCAAGACCTCTGCCATTCTTGGGAACTTGTGTCTCTGTATCCGGAGATTACAAGGGTCGATAGAGATAGTTTATTTATATATATATTTTTTTATCGTTGTATTCACCATTCTGTCAACCTCTACCACCCTCATTGTTAGAAGAGGGGCTGATTTCTGCTGGTATTGTGATATACTCAAGTATAGTCTACGAGTAGTGGATTTCATGAATTTTTACGTATAGCGAAATCGCGTGATATCATAATGCGCAGGTTGCCAAACCACTCGCCAAAACTGTCTCTTGGTCGGTACTCGAATAATGCCCAATACTTGAATTCATCGCCTGGGAGTCCCAGCTGAAGCTTCACCGGCCTAGAATCAGTTGTGTCAGGTGCTTACTGGTAGAATTCTTTGTGTAGGTATCGTAAAGAATTGAGGCGGCATTCTCCCCCCCCTTTGGTACCCTATCATATAAACGACAGGGGACTGTTCAATCACTTCGGACCAAAGCCCGAGAATAGGGTAGGTCAGAGGGAATCTCTGCTATCACCGTTGCAAGCGTGTTTATTATCTACTTAGTTTCTCAAGATATCGTACAGCCTTCATCATTATTATAGCTCTCATTAAGTGGCAGAGGGAAAGCACCATTTACATCCCGAAAGGCTGGCTTTCCTTCAAGTCCGCTACCAGCCCTTCCACATTACTCATGAACTCGCCTAGCATCTTCTGCTTCTCTTCTGTACTTTTCTCTACCCTTGCCTCTTTCCTCGAAAATGATCTCTCACCTTGTGCTCGTGGAGCGAGTGCAGGCGAGGCAATCTCGGGCATAAGATAGAAGTAGAGAAATTCTAGAATTTTGAGTTTGACTTCTCGAGGAGTGTCGCGACGTTTGAAGAGTGATGTAACAGTGGCGAGGCCATCTAGTGATTCGAAAGTCTGGTTTCTAGGAGATTAGACCCATTGGAACCCAGTACGAAGGGAATTGCGAGGGAACTATGTTACTCTTGTATTGGTGGGGTTGTCAAGAAGACCGCAAACCAGTGTTAGTAGCGTAGCACATTGGACGGCATCATTGCTTTCGGCATCTAGGAGATCTAAAAGCACCTGCGAACAACCATTAGAGCCTTATAGCCTAGGGTTAGCATAATGGTAGTACTAACATTCATGTGGATTTCTCGAGCAAAAAGTTTGCGAGACTGAGGATGAAGCAAAAGCATTCCCTGTATTAAGTCTAATGTAGAAAGGATTAAAAGGTTGTTCTGGCCGTCTAGGTTTGTTTGTTAGCGTGCGGTGCTAAATGAGTTTCTGGGAAATCATACTGTTTGTTCTTCCTAGGAGGCGTTCTAAACATGATATCAACCGAATGGTCACTGGATTTGGTGAAAGAATGGATAAATAATTAGTGTTATCCCAGCTTAATGACATGCGAAGTAGACCTACCGTTCCATTCAAAGCCGCTCTGGAGTCGTAGGAACTCTTTGAAAGCAGCGTCCTTAGGCCTGCTAGTCACACCCACAATAGAGGAATCAGCGGTACTAGCCGTTCTAGCACCACTCTTTGATGGGGTTGAAGGGGATTGAAGGCACATTTTTGCAAGAAATCCTTCGAGGCATCGCAGGCCCTTCCGAATGTGAACAGGATCATAAGAAGAGAGCAAGTCGAACGAGGTGGAGAGTAGGTCTTCCATGGTTTGGTGATAACTCGCTGAGTTGCTAGAAACCGCGGTGCAAATTAATTTAGGTATGATAGTTTGAATAGAAAGTTGAAGGGAGTCAGAAGAGAGTGAGGAGCTGTCGGGGGAGCTAGCTTCTCAATCTGGAAGTGCGAAATGTCAACAAATGCCAAGACCAATTGAGCCTCAAGAGGGTTTCCCTGGCAACACTACTGCGGGTCAATATTACTCGTAATTTTCTGACGTTTACGAACCCGGCTGCTAAATTTATTGAATACAGGCAAAAAATGAGCCGGAGCCTCGGTTGTTTCGCTGGTATGCGATAGTAGCCGTTCTTAAAAAAGTTTAGAAAAATCCTAAGAATTGCCTTTAATGGTTAGTTGATTAGATAATAGTTCCATCAAAGCTTGTCTTGACCACATCAAGATGGGCTTCGCTTTGCTCAACTTGGCCCTGAAGTGAAAAACAGAACTCGTATCAGCACTAGTATCAGTATTAGAGCTTCGGTACGCTCAATTGAATGAAGGATCTGGTCCAAATTATTACTGGGATACCTCTCACACTCGGGCTGGGACCTGGGCCCGGTGTGTGGCCTTTGGCCCTTTGCTCGCATTTCGTACGGTATAGGCAATTTTATTGGTGCCCTATTTTCAAACTCTATGCGGACAGCAGCTTGAACTTATGCAAGATCAAGAGCACCAGTTTTCCTATCAACAACATTTTTTAGCTTCCAGGCCTGTTCAATCCCGTATTCACACACACACCTTGTATCTGGAGGGGACAAAACCGGGTATCCATACTTTGCAAATGGCTGGGTCAATATACAATCTTACGGCACAACCCCTCCACGCCCTCCCTCGAGCAAGCCTTACTTATTCTGTTTCAACTCCACTATTATTTAGGTTCCTGGGTGCAGCACGTGGAAGCTGTTGCATTATGAGTTAAAGAGTCATAAAATGTTATGCGTGATTGTATATTATCGCTCTCATAGAAGTAGATATCGGAATCCTGGGTTATGATATCTCACGGCGGCAGACCCTATCCCTTGTTAGATAGCCTACTAACATAGCCCTTTCCCTTTACTTTGCGCATACGGTCGGGCAGCTGATCTCAATCTTCCCATGCTGCCTAGCTAACATACGAGCTTGCGAAATGGAGGGCTGACAGACCGTGAAGTGTGAAGCCTTCATGGCAGAATGGGACGCTTTGGTGGAAACTGAGAAGCCGCGCTGATACCCCGATGACTATTTATCATTCGTAGTACGGGATCGCGTCTTAAGGAAGGTTTCTTGCCAATACGCCGGGATGAGTCATGCGAGTGATATTGCATGACGAGAGCTCCCTTTGACGACCCTTAGCCGGGCCTAGAGAAGGGTTGGTCATAAGGATGCTTGGGAGAATAGTCTGCCAACATGTATACTTGCTAGTGGTCTGATCTTCGCATTCTGGATTGTCGAAGGATGATCTTAGGAATCTTACGAGGTAACCTTCAAGGGTGTAAAAGGTTGATACACTTGTAATCACCCCTGCCGAAGTAAGAGAATCGACTTTTGTATAGATCATCTATTTGAAGGCAAAAATGGAGTCAAGTTCGACATGCGTTGTAAGGGATGGACTATCGACTAGCGGTTTGCGGGGGCGCGGAACATTACGCGCGCAGTCGATGATTTGTCCCCGGTCTCTTCCTCCAATCGCGATAGCAGATCACAAATAGCCACAATAACTCAAGTGCGAGCAGTGAGATGGAGCTGGGGCTGTAAGCCGGCATGGTATACCCAAACTCGTCTGCGCACGAAATTCTTTAGGAACTGTGGCGAGCCATGTACATTACCCTAGTCTAAAAAGCTATGTTATAAAAGTTATAAGAAATCCCTAGGCCGCTCATCGTAATCTCAGAAGCTCTCCATATCACCAAGACCGCAATTCAAACAATATCTCTTCTTTATAGAGCATCTTTCTTCACCAAGGCAGGCATTCGAATGGAGTCTCACAGCAAAAATACCGAGCAATTGCTCGTCAGTTCAGAACTTGATCGATCTCCCCAAAACGAGGAAGGCTCTCGAGTGCGGTTAAAAGATAATACCGGGCATTTGTTCTTCAGTTTGGAACCTTATCAATCCCTCCACAGCGAGGAAGGCTCTCTAGTGCGGTCAGACGAGTCCTCTACCGCTCGTGGTGGGCAGTCTGGTGAAGTGAGATTACTGTGCCCTGATCTCTCTTGAATTCCTGTTTCTAATCACAAATAGTCTGCATCAAACTGGGCCAAAGTGGAAGTGCAATCGCCTGGCACGAGTGAACCTGGGTGTGAAAATACCACTGGTGGGCCTCCAGGCGACAGTGGGCTTCCTAGCTCTCGGGACCGATCGCAACAGCAGTCAAGTGGGCCTGCACCTGCGGATTCCTATTGGATCTGCTGCGGTGGGCTCCCCTCTGGTTGTCCTTTCCATGGCGTCTGGCTCAGGGAGAACACACCTGCTTGCGTTGATTGCGGGCATACGATTTGTGGAGAATGCGAGTTAGCAAACACGGGATGAAAGCGAAGCGGTGGGACAGGAAGGGGTTCTGGGCTTGGGACCTTTCCCTTAGGTTGAGTTGCTATTTTTTGCTCGTGCTCTGCTTGTCTGAGTTCATTATATTCTTATAACAGCCTTGTCTTTTTTTTTTTGGTTGGGTTACAAGAGCGGGCCTCTGATGTAGTGATGGCTGAGGGGAGGGTGGGTTTTCAAGTTTTTTTATGCCTTCTACAATCAAAGTTTTGTGTCGAGCTCCTGCTGGGTTGGTGTGGGAGACTATGTCTACCCTTTCGTGCTGTCGCTGTGCATGCCTATAAACCTGGTACCATCTGATTTGGGTTGGACAATTGGGGGTGCAGGATCTAGCCTTGAGCTCCCGAGATTGGGGTAGGGAGTGGCCTATAAATGCTCTCTCTCTCTTGAGCATGTGTGAGTGAGTGCACGTGTGCCTACTTGATTAGACTTGCCTCCCAAAGTTAGTAGACATACCTGATATCTTCTGGTGTGCCACGGGCTCTCTCTGTACACTAGATGCTAGGCATCGAGCTCCAACATTGGTACATTCGTAGTATGAGCTGCGAGAATAGGAAGATCGAGGAATTTAGTGTCACCAGATCATTGTGAATTTGATACAAATTGCAGAGCCATAGATAGTGGTAAAGTGTGACTATTGGATTCCATCTCTGCTCCTATAGTAGGGTTGATTGAGGGAAGAACCTTTTCTGTTCTAGCCCCAGTTTCGTTCCTGGTCTTCTGGGTGCTCTGAGAGTGGGGCAGTAAAATTTAGGAGCTGAGGGGTTAAAAGAACAACGTAGAATAGTGTGTACGGGAGTGTGCAGTCTTGTGTGAACTGGCTGGTGGAGACAGTAGCAACTGAAGGTCTGGCTGGAACTGGTTTTGTAGATATACTTCTCGTGTGCGCTCATGCCTTGAGATTGCCACAAAGTAGTGCTAATCACATGCGTCAGAGTGCGACTCCTAATATCGGAGTTGCGAAGAATGCGGCCTTCGGTGCCGGTGAATTCTTGGGATCTGATCTACAAATGGGGCCCTGCTCTCGGCTGGCATGTGTGAGATTGTGGGGATGGGGCATATGTGACTTAGCCCAAGATGACAGATTACTGGCCCATAGAGTCCCATTGACTTCCACCTAATCCCCTGCTGGCAACCCATCGATCCTCGCATGCCCCACGTTGGAAATTTGCCTGAGAGAAAGAAATTAGATTGCGAATCATAGTTTCGAACCCTTCTAACCCATAACGACCAGTTAGCCCGCATTGAGCTACCTTGGGCTGATATTGGGAAATCGCTCTTCCCCAGTCAAAGGGCAGTTTAATGGAGCACGAGGAGGTGGAGTGAGAGGATATTGGTCCAATTTGAATGCTGAACGCATCACTGTGGGCGCTTCCTCAATCTGTGGGATATTTGGGACAGTATGAGCCACGCTGTAGCTTCCCCTGAACTCCTAGATCCCCCCGATCTACCCTGCAGTATAATGCTGAGACCTTTTGGGAAGGTGAAGGTATAGTACCAGTATGTAAAGGTGCAGCACAGCCTTGCTGGCATATTTGCCTCTTCTCATTCACCTATGGGGCATTAACATAAGATATTCCTCAGCTGACGGATCTCAAACCAAGCTATTTTGAACCGCCGGTTCGGCCCCCCCACCATTTCCCGTGTCATTCCGCGTACAGGGCGTACTGCACGCAGGTATAAGAGCCAGGGGGGGTGTTTTCGCCCAAGGTAGGGGTTATTTTGCTAGTTGACTACCTTTTACCTTGGGCAAAAAAACACCCCTGGCTCTTGTACTTGTATCTGAGTGCGAGCACAAGATATACCCCCTTGTTTTCGGGCACTTCTTGCCTGGGACAGGTATGATAATCTACTGTAGGTGGTGGGAACAAAAAGGGTCATGGCCTAGGTCCTGAAACGACTGGAATAATTGAGAAACCTGCCAAGAGGTTAGGGGTACGCCATCAACTAGTTGTGTTGTATTTCCCTTTTACTGCTCTCAGTGGAGGGCTGGGAGAGAACCTTTTCGCTCCGCTTTCTCCCGTTGATCCAAAGTGGGGGATTGTGGGTGTCATTGGATCATTCTCAGCTATTCAAGTCTTTGCGCTGATCAGATGTTTCAAGGACCCAAAGTCCATATTAGTTAAAAATTGTTGTCTGTAAAACTCCGATAAAGTTACTTATACTTGGCCGTGAGTATATTTACTTTGAAGTAGTTTGTCTGCTGGGTTGGTTAGGATGTTAGTATGATAAGTGAATTGATATACTTGGGGGTGCGTGAAAGTGGTTGATATTTTGTGGCGTATGTGGCGCTAGAGCAGTGGAGCACTATCTCCTATAACTGGTGTTTAGCTATACTATTAAATTTATAGGCTTTTATGTAGGAAGGGAATCAGATAGGGATTAAGGATCTGAACTTTATAAGTATCAGGGTTTATCGTATCGTAAACATTCCTTTTCCCGGCATATGATACAACCCAAATTACTTTTCAAGCATCCACAGAACACATTCAAAACCATGACTCCTGTTCACTCTGACTCACTGACTCCAAAACTTTCCCCAAACAACCAGTACGGTATTTGTGGTAACCGGTCATCCACCACTAGGGCTAGTATCATAGTAGGGAAGTATGATTTGCCAGAGCAAACTGTTCAGAATAGCTCATCATCTCCTGGGCCGGCAATACACGAAAATATTGTGCCCGCTGTCAATGTTTAAGAAATAGATGACTGAGGTTCTTTTTGGAGCGCTAGCCTCAGTATTCCTCCTTGAGATCAGCATAAGGGTGGTAATGTGGCTAATGCTAGCTATGCTCTCAAGCCTACGCATCTGCGAAATTTTAGTTATCAGCAGAAAGATGCTTATTAACCGCTGGCTGTCTCAAAAACTGACTGAAGCGGCATAACATTTTCAACGTCCCGCCGGTCCATGAGGGGAGGTATAGTCCAACCTTTCGTAGCACTACAGCACTCACCTTTCCTCTAGTAGCATCTGCCGGGTGCTTCCGCCGTGAGTAACATAGTGGATACTTTTCTTTATGTCTTCCTTACTGAGCGCAGGAGGAAGTCTAGTATTCTTGTAGTTAAAGGATGTACGGTATCTTGAGCCGTCGTACATTGGTAAATTGTCCAGCATGCTCACCAGTTAATTCCCACCTTTTTAGCAGTTTCATTCACAGTATGTATGGCGGTTCCTTTGTTTTTTCAGTGATTTCCGGGGGGTACTATGCAAAGCCGTTCATCTTATATAGGTATGATAGTCCCTTGGCAATACGAGCGCGGCCGATAGATATAACAGTCACGTGTGATCAGATAAACAGAAGGGGCAAGTTGTTGACACTATTTCTTATACTACTTGTACTGTACGTAAAATGACACCGCCCACACGGGCATGTTGCTTATAATCTTTCAACCAGAGATGCACAACACCACAGCAGAATTATGCCCGTTGCAATCATGCTGCTTTATGCCCAAACCTCACGTGACTGTTATATCTATTTGCAGCCCTGGTACGTGTATGTCTTGGCAGTTTTTACTGGCTTTTTTGCTCACTACAGAATGGGAGTTCCGTTGCCGCCAAGCCCCACCTCAGTGCCTTCCGATCAGCGAGGACTTTCCGGACAGCAGCGTGACTTATGCAGCAGCTTACTCGAGTAGGTCCAAATGGACCAAGGCGAGCCAGGCATATGGTTCAGTGTTACTCCAGTCACATGTAAACGGCGAGGCAGCCACGTGAATGTTCTCTAGAGTGGCTGAGGCTGTCCGAACCCTGCAGAGGTTTGAAAACAATCTGGGCAGCGAGACTGCTTGCGCAACATCTCTCCATTATTTATTCGAGTGTTGCCTTAGTCTACGGTCTTGTGCCCTCATCCTCTACCTGCCCCTCCTTCAAGCCCCTCGCTACTACTGCTATCATAGCTCTTACCCCCCACCCCCTCCTCTCTCCATCCCCCTATCTTACTTACAATATCTTGACTATCATCATAAATCCTATTTTCTCATCCATAAATCCCTATCTCTAATGACCTCAGAACCTTCCGTCACTAGCCGACATCGTCACTCGTCCACATCAAAACCTCTTAAATCACGGGTGGATTCGGACGCCCCAGCTCAGAATGGAGCCCCCCAGACCCGGAGTGCTGATGTTCTGGTAGCTGCTGGATTTCAACGTCGATGGTCTGAGGAAAAAGAAAATGTACCTTATCCGTTTAAGCTCTCTTCGCAGGGGATACTTCTAGGTACCGCTGCTAACCATACCCGTCGGACCTTCGGCTAGATATTGCTTGGGCCCTACGACTATCTTATCTCCCATCCAGGCAAAGATATCCGCCAGCAATCTATCACGGCATTCAATAGCTGGCTACAGGTCCCTGAAGTCTCGCTTCAAATAATTACGAAAGCGGTGGCTATGCTACATAATGCCTCACTCTTGTAGGAACTTCCGAATTTGAGATCGCCCTTGACATATTTTGACGAAACTTCATAGGGTCGACGATGTTGAAGACAATTCTAATCTACGACGAGGCTTCCCTGTAGCACACAGTATATTTGGGGTAGCACAAACAATAAACTCCGCCAACTACGTGTACTTCCAAGCCTTGCAGGAGCTCTTGAAACTCAAAAACCCATTAGTGCTCAAGATTTACACTGGTTAGCTAGCAAAGGTCCAAGGTGTCCACCCGATGCTAACCTGATGCACTTTCTTTCTCTAGAAGAACTATTGAATCTCCATCGGGGCCAGGGGATGGACCTCTTCTGGAGAGATACATTGACAACACCAACTGAAGATGACTATCTGGAGATGGTTAGCAATAGTTAGTACATTCTTTGCTCCCGTTTTTATGTTTTATCCAAGGCGTGATACCAGCGTTCTATAATAGAAACCGGAGGGTTATTCCGCCTGGCTGTGAAGCTCATGCAAGCCGAGAGCGCCTCAGACAAAGATTACGTTCCCTTGGTCAACATTATTGGTCTGCTTTTCCAGATCCTAGATGATTACTTAAATCTCCAATCAGATCAGGTACCATTTTCCTGTTTCACCAACTGCTTTAACTATTTGCTAATGTTGCCAATAACAGTACACCAAAAACAAGGGATTCTGTGAAGATCTTACCGAAGGGAAATTTTCGTTCCCTATAATCCACGCTATTCGTAGTGATCCATCGAACCGCCAGCTATTGAATATTTTGGGGCAGCGAACTACAGATCAGGATGTCAAAATGTACGCTGTTGCCTATATGAAAGATCAAACAGGCACTTTTGACTACACGAGGAAAGTTATCCACGATTTACACAAGAAGGCATTGGAGGCGGTTGAAGAGCATGGTGGAAACCCATTACTGGTCGCAATATTGATGAAATTAGTGGCTAGATAAAGGAGCCGCTTCCTTCCCAAGAGAGGAGAGAGGTTGAACCATTACTGTTATTTCTGGAGGGACTTTTTTCCCATATTCATATCATCGATAGGTTAGGTCTTTCATGCTGCCCGATGTCATCAGGTTTATTTTTCTTCGGGGTTTGGGTCTTTTCTTGGGCACAGGGAAGGCTGGTTTAAGTTTATCACAAATGTGATTGTTTCCAAGGGGAGTATTTGGTTCCCTTGGATTGGAGTTATTGTCATTTGCAAAGCTTATGTATTTAGCTCTGTGGTTGCGTGGTGTCATCGCTTTCATACGAAGAATACTAGAGTGGGCTAGTTATAATGTAGCTCCTATTATGCATTTATTTATGAGTATAAACCATATAGAAAATCCAAAATTATGCACCATTCTGGTATTCAGTGTTATACTCGGAAGCCAGTGGCAACAAGAGGCTGCGCTGAGACCAAAGATTCCGTCAAGCCCAGAGCTCCTACCAACACTACGTAAAAACTCTTGAAATCTACTATCTCCGCCAGCTCTGTAACCCCTGGTTCCGAGACAAATGCCCCTGAGAAGCAATGGTGTTTTTCTGAGACGCTATAAGATCAGCCGGCTGGACGTGATGGATCTAATTAACGGGTATTTGCAATTCTATTAACCCATCAGGCTAAGCCCGTCATGGTCTGGCGGGCTAGTCACGGACGATGATGTGATAGTGGATGTCGGGAATCTTTGGGGTACTGGAGCCGCTGACATGGTAGGTAAATACTGGCGCTTTCGAGAAAAACGTTACACCGATTCGTAAAAAATCTTAATTCAACGTTCCCTATCTACCGATACTAACACTCGCTCTCCCGCAGACCGTCGAGAATGCAGATACCCGATCAACCTCCAAACGCCATTTCTTTGCACCCGAATCCTAGCTGGATCACATCACAAAGCACACCAGCATTATGACAAAGCGGGGGCAAAATAATGATAACCAATTCACACGCTCACCGTACGAGTCACCGTCAGTATAATAGGGTGAATGCTACGCTAATGATTCGCCGACGGACCTGGTATGATGATTTTTTATTTATCTTTTCTATTTATCAGGCCCCTGGATTGATTTATTCGTAGGTACAGGGGAAGACTTTTGAAAGCACTCTAAGAAACAATGTTATCAGATCTATTAATTATATATTATTATACCTGTAGAAGTTAACTGTAATAGGAGAATTGATTTATGACCAGGAATGGAACTCTATTGTAAAAAAAGCGAAAGACTAGTATATTCTGCAATGAAAGAAGGAAATGTTGCTGTCTTGAGAGTAGGGAGCAGAAGTAATAAAAATCGGTCTTGTGGTTACATTGAATGACAGTGTGAGGCGGCTCGCAGTGAAACTACACCCCCGTGCCAAAAGCACCTGTTGTGATATCGTTGAAATAATGCTGAAGGTCAGGAGCTTCTGCCTTCACTAGCTCTAATCCCTCATAATTATGAGATAAAAGTTTGCTAAAACCATATAAAATGAGAGGCCCTGTTGTAAGATTAAAAAAAAAAAAAAAAAAAATCTGCCTTCACAAGTTAAAGGATATAATAATAATAGATATAATTGTGTACCAGGTAATATGTTTGATATATAGCAGAATAAATACCAACTTCTAACACAATAATTCCAATGCAACCTGTATCATAAATACATTTTCTTATATTGTGAACTAATTTAGCCATTTATGCGCATGATTTAGAGCAAAGCTGATTGCTCTGGTAAACCTTTGTTTTGATACTGATTATTGAGATATGGAGCAAAACTCTATTTTGCTCTAAATGTTGTGTGTCTGGTTTACACTGAGACATGATAATCAAACTGCAATAATCAGCTCAAAGTTAAGGCTTCCAAAAAAATAGAAAAACCCTGTTTTGTTTTTTTGCAAAATCACATACCGGTAATGGAAACACATTCAACTACGGTAGTGCATCAATATTACAACAACAATACCATTACTTTCAATAATTGGTATAAATTCTTTTTTTAAAAAATAGATACACAAATCCAGGCACCCATATTTCCTTCACAATTTTTTTTTTTTTTTTTTTTAGAATATCTTGAGTGACTTTTGTCAAATTGCTTTTCATGGTATACAGAGTGGTGACCAGAAAACAAGTGCCTTTCCCAACTGTTATAGTCCGCCAGATATGCCACTGCTACTTTCATTTACATAGATTATGCTAACTTGGAATAACTACAGTTGCTGGGTGCAACTTGTATTTTCTGATTCCAGCACTTCGGAAAGCCGAGAGCGACCAGATGCACCCCTAGCGGACTCGGCAACACCTCCCCAGCTTCTAGAATCACTCCTGTTTGGACTCTTCATCCGGGGACTTCTAAATGCACTAGTTCAATCTAGCTGATTCTGAAATCAAGTACCAGGCTGACAACTTTCATGTTAATCTCCCGGGCCTTCGTTTTAAGCAATCTTGCATTCTGGTACCAAGAAGCAAAGGCAATTGTGATTTGGTGTAGTCTATGTAGAGAGAGACGAAAGCTTCTGATAGATCCACATCGAGATGCAGTGCGCGGACATAGATTACGAAACGGAGCAGGGATAGCGGGTCAGTGATACTTGCAAAGATAATAATATCTACACAGGACAATGTCGCAAATAGGGTAATTTGGCGCATGGCAAACTTGGTAGGGGCCACCAAGAGAAACCCCCGTCTATTACTGATACATTTAGTTTACCCAGTAGCTGCGATACGGCCCATCACACTGTACAACCGCCCGTAAAAATAAATGAATAAAACAAAAACCTCCCAATGTAAACCCGGGGATCGCCATGGAGTTAATAAAACAGGTGAGCGTCAGACATAGAGAGATAAGAAGGGGAGGAGGAGAGGGGGGAAGGGAAGGCCCGGGCCGTGCACTGCATCTGGATAGAGATGCCTAACCCCTAGCTACCAAAACAACACCTGAACAGAAAAAAGCAGTGATAGGGATAGAGTAAAGTCCGACCGAGTAAGCTTCAACTTTGAGAGGGGAAAGGATATAATCCCTCCCCCAAGACTGCTAAAGAGAAAACGCAAAAATATTTAATTAGGAAAAAGAGGGACCCGTCTATCCCGTGAAAAGAAGAGGGAGAAAAGATATAAAGCTTCAAGGTTTCTCGGTTTTTGGGATATGGGGAGAACTAGGAAAAACTGTAAGGAAAAACGAAACCTAACAAGCGCTGTGACGGTTTCCCTTACCCCACTTCCATTTATTCTCCACCCTTACTGGAAGTCTGGGCCAACTGCTTCTGAGCAGATAGTGCGGCCATCTTGTGATGGTATCCAGGGGCTGGATGGAATTTTCTGACAGTGCGGATCTCGTCGGCCGCGTAGCCGGGAATGCGAATATTCCAATTGCGCTCGAGAATTATTTGAACGTCCTTGAGATCTAGGGTGTCGGAGCCGCGAAGTTTAGCCATTTTGCAGGCTGAGGTAGCGATCGAATCGATGAACTCATCGACGAGTTCGAGAACGGCCTGAGTCAATTTAGTTTAGACGGAGACTGGTGTATGATGGTAGGGGTCTTTGGGCAAATACGACACGCTGGGGGAGGTGATGCACAGGATGTCTGCAGGGCATGGTATAGCAAACATTGAGTGCCGTGATGGGAAATTCTGGAATGCCAAATCCCGGAGCGCATAGCAGACTTTACAGGGTGAAATTAATTCAAAGACAACGTAACATACCTCTTCAACATCAGGGTCCAATCTCTCCTCCGGGTCGATCTGCTTCACAAGCTCTTCCAACTTTCTCTTGCTCAACAAGCCCATGCCACCCTCATCGAACTCAAATGCGGGCTGCTTGGTAATAGCGGGAGTACTCATTATCGGATTCCCGGAACTATTCATACCGCCACTTAAAGTTGGTCTAGCGGCGGGGACAGCGATTGGTTGCGGAGCAGCCACAGCAAGATTTTTGGGAATGGGAAGGCGGTGTTCCTGGGATGTATCACGGGTAGTCTGAGATGGATGAACGTTGGTTGTAGGCGATGCAGCTGACGCGGACGATGCTGGTTGGATACGGTGCGGTTGCTGTATCGGCTGTGTTTGCGGTTGCTGCTGGGAGACAGGTGTCCCTGTGGCCGCGGGTGGGCGGGCTGCCGGTTGCACCGAGCCAGGGCGGGGGGCGGGCGAGTTAGGCTGAGCCATTGGGGTCCCGGGTAGACCGGCTGGTCCTGATGCTGGGGACCGACCCGCAGCGGCCCCGGGTTGCTGGACTTGCTGATGGAGGCTACGTTGGACCGCGGCAGACACTTGCTGTGTAGCCTGCTGCGGGTGCTGCTGCACAGCAGCTTGCTGTTGGGTCGTTGAGTTTTGACCCAGTATCTGCTGTGTTTGTTGTTGCATTGGGGGTTGTTGAGCTGTAGGAGACATTGTTTGTCGACCGACAGCCACACGATTCTGATTTATTCCAGCAACGTTATTACTAGGGCCCGGAGGTGAATCTGCTCGTTGTATAGGGGTTGTGATTCTTTGTGCAGGAGTGCTTTGATGTTGCTGTTGTTGCGTTTGTGGTTGCGTATGTTGCTGCATTTGGTTTGGCTGTTGGGCGGGCTGCTGGTGTAGATTCGGTAGGTTTCCTTGGGTATTATTAGGATTTATTTGTTGCTGCGCAGCCCCGATGTTCATCATCCCCTGCTGTCCTTGCTGTATCTCCGGAACCATACCTTGAGAGGTGGGTTTCTGCATTTGCCCACCCCCAGCCATCGAAACCTGACTTTGCTGTTGCTGTTGGCTAGCCCTCATCTGGTTCTGCTGCTGTTGTTGTTGGAGCATCTTCTGTTGGGTGGTGAACTTATTGAGAATCTCCCTCAATACATTGAAACTTTGGGTCACTTCGGCAATCTTCTGTTGGATTCCTACTCGCTCATCAGGCGTTAAGTTTGGTTGCTGGAGGCTTTGATGTAGAGCAGCAATCTGTGCCTTTGCCTGATTCATCTTCTGACCAACTTGCGACAGCTTGTTGTAAATTTCGGCGCGCCAAGCATCCGCATCTTGCGGGGGAACCCCTGGAGGAACTATCCACGTTTGTCTCTGAGATATCGACGGCGCCGCCGGGGCCCCAGGGTTAGCGGGTCCAGCACCAACGACACCTCCGACGCTCGTTCCCCCACCGATTGTCGTCCCATTGCCACCTGCAACACTTGCCAAAGAGCCTCCAGCCGGTGCGTTATAGTTCTGCTGTTGCTGTATTTGCTGCTGCTGCTGCTGTTGAGTTTGCTGCTGTTGCTGTGCCTCCCGCTGATTTTGCTGCGCTTGTTGCTGCTGCTGCTGCCGCAGTGATATCCTGAGGCGGTTGACAATTTGGTCATATCTGGCCTGCGCCGACTGGCCTTCGGGAGTACCGGGTCCGCTTTTCTCCACAATGTTTCTCAACTGATCCAACCCAGTCATATACTTTGTCTTTTGTTCATCGTTCATAGATGGTTGTAGACTAAGGAGTCGCTGTAGCGCTTGGCGGGGCAATAGGCTACTTGGAGAGCCGGCCGACATTGTTCCGCCTTCGGTTTTGACTTGCTTTGGTGGTGGTGAGTTCTCGAGGTTAAGGTCAGACGGCTTACGTTTCCTTTCGCTTCCGTCGATGGTAGACATCCACGGAGGATAAATAGCACTTTAACCTTCAGTTTGCAGCTTCTTCCGCTACGTGGAGATCCGGTCGATTGCTGCTTGAGTTGTTCGAAGGTGGTTGTTGGGATGAGAACTTGGGTTTGAAGTCGCGTCTTAGCGCTGGGTTGTCCATTTTTGAGATGTCGTCAAATGCTTGCCCTAGCAAAACTGAATGGGGTTGGCCAGCATAGAAAAGAAGGAAGCAGCAAAAGAAAATAATATGTTCAACTTCCACTTCAAGTATTGCTTTCTAATAACTTAAATTGATTCCCTTGAATTTAAGACGTTTTCAGTGGTAATCTATAGATTTGTCATATTTCGTTGAATCCCCACCAAAAGGAACACGGCCTGTATTCATAACCCCATTGCTTTCGAAGCAATAAACTGCTCTTGCTTCCCAATCTCCTAGACAACAACCCCTATAGCTCGCTATTCCCAAACAACCATAAGATTACAATGGATCCATTCTCATCCGAGGGGGGTACGCTATAGAATATACCCAACTTCAATTGTGCTCCGCTAACACCAACAAATTCCAGAGCTTCTGACCATCCACAACGCCTTTCATGGAGGACAATATTCGGCCGTAATTAATCACGATACCTCAGGTTTGTCGGCAGAAAATAGCATTCCATCAAGGGTTTACAAGCTACGTTCTCAGATTGCTAGTGGCCAGGCAGAAGAGGTAGCAGCCGAGCTCGAAGGAGAGGATAGCCCGGACCTAGCTGTTCTGAAGGCTTTTGCAGAATATAGCCAGGGGAACAGAGAGGAGGCTATTCAAAAGGTCGAGTCTCTCGTTGGATCGTCTCCAGACAATGCTACTGTCCAAATTATCGGAGCTGCGGTATTGCACGCGGAGGAGAGAAGCGAAGAGGCACTCACATTACTTAGTAAACACCAGGGGAGCTTAGAAGCGTATGTATCTCCCTGAGCCGACGACACCCCACTTTATATTCTTTCCGTGCTGACTATATTTCACCTTCCAGTGTAGCCCTGATTGTACAAATTCGCCTTTCACAAAACCGAACAGACCTTGCACTTAAGGAAGTGCTGAATGCCAAACGGTGGGCCCAGGACAGTTTGCTGGTCAACCTTGCTGAGTCGTGGGTCGGCCTACGTATTGTAAGTTTATCTCTGGGCGGCGAACCTACTAGATTTCTTTCTGTTTCTCCTGCTCCCCAGTTTTGAGCCAGCGCTAGGCAACCCGCTCATTGTTTCACCTCCATGTAGAACCCCATGTTGAGGGTTTGAAATGTAACGATAAGATAAGATAAGACGACGGCTAACAAGTAACTATGGATTTCAGGGCGGTGAGAAATATCAGCAAGCATATTATGTCTACGAAGAACTAGCCCAAGCCCCTTCCACCTCTACGCCGCGTGCTCTCATCGGCCAGGCTGTTGCTGAACTCCATCTCGGGAGATTACCAGAAGCGGAAGTTGCCTTGCAGCAAGCTCTCGAAAAGAACCCGAACCACGAAGACGCCCTTGCAAACATGATTGTCCTCTCAATCCTCGCTGGGAAAGGGTTCGATGAATATCTCAGGTGAGCTCTCTACCATATTCCACCCCACCTGATCTTTGGTCTGAAATCGCCAAAATTGGCGGTGTCCCGGGAACGCCGCCGGGCCTGTGTAAATGGTTGCTGATTAGCCTATTATTCAGCTCGTTGCAAAATGCGGCTCCAAGCCATCCCTTCCTAACTGATGTCGCTCAGAAGAGTGGACTGTTTGATAGGGCAGCAGCAAAGTATACGGCCAAAGCAGGAGCTTAGGGCGGCGTTTGATCTTTCAAAAAAAAAAATCTCAAAATATCATAATCAAATCCCCCATGGCTTTCCTAAGGACGGTCTTATCTCTTGTTCATTGCCCCGCCTTATTTAAGCACCTAGATAGAATAATAGGGCTTAATGATCCTCTACCCACCGGCAACCGCTATTACGACTGAATGTTTCAGATGGACAACCTTTTGACTGCAGCATCCGTACCCGTGCCCTACCCAAATGCTCAGATACTGGCGTATGGCGCCGGTACTCCTGTGCTCAGCTTCCCTCCCGTTGCCGTGCGAGCAAATGTCGTCCCTGTAGGTATCAAGGTCAAGGTCCTTGTTCGGAACAGAAAGGAGTGGGTAAAAAACCTGAAAAATAGTGAAGCAAAAATCAGACAGAGAAGAGACACGATACTGTGCCGGCAGCCTACAATGCCAGAGAGCATCATACAGGTATAGTATTAAGCGCCCAAGTGCAGCACTACACTACATCTCGAGAAATATTGTACCAGTACGGCAGTCAGCCACTATTCCAATACCTTTGCTACTCGACGGAGCAATTATGCCGTAACATAGCACACAGTAGAATATAATCATGTGGTATGATACTCCCGCGCGCTCTGCTATACCCCATATACCTATCAGAGAATATCCCGAGGGATGCGTAGTGGCTACAATTGCGATCGATAAAAAAGTGGCGTATTGCGGGGAGTTTTCTGTACGGTATACATTTCCAGGCCTTCCGAGTGGAGTTTTAATGAGCGCCGGTAGTCTGTTTTGCCGTATTTTAGTTGCCAGAGCCTTCATCCAGCCTTTTCTTCCACAAACTTGAGATATGGTTCCGGGCTCGTTTTCGGGTGGCTCGACGTCACAGATACCGGTCGGGATCCCGTGGTTGACAACTCCTGACTGGCCAATATGAGTGACATGAAACACCGCCCGAATGTCGTATGATACCATAGGGTTTCTGAGTACCATATCCCTCCAGCGGTGGTGCTTGTATCTAGCAACCGCATAAAATCTCTTATAATCCGCTTCAGAATACAGCGGGGATTAAGGCATCGCCCACGACAATTTTAGTTTGACAGGTTACTAGAATCGCGAATACCAGGTAATCTAACTCAGGCCTTACTGTGCCGAGAAAACACTGCTCCTGCACAGGGGTTTCTGTCTCTGAGTACGGAGATTAGAGGTCTGGTACGGTAGAGATAATAGATTATACAAGATTCTAGGATATATGGGAATACAGGTACCGTAGTCTATATTACACAAGCAACCAGCCAGTGAAAAAACGTCTATCTCATTTTCAGATACACTATGCCAGATACAAGTACCGGTAGGCAGCCCCAAACTCAGAAATCAATAATTTGCTCAGGAGAAAAAACCTCTCCCAAGTTCGCATTCTTGGTCATCATCATCGTCATCATCATCATACGCCACGGCACAGTGCTATGTCTGCGCGGCTAGCGAGTCATCAAAACCCCCTAGAAATTCGTCTTGAGCGATTTTAACCACCTAGCCCTTGCCTTGAGGTGTTTGAAGGAGTCTCCAGACAACTAGCACTGCCTCACTAGAGTACCAATATGGGGTTCTCTCATTTTTCTTTTTCCTTCATGCGACAACGGAGAGACCATTCTCCTAACCAACATCGCTGCTGATCAACTGAAGAACGTGGTCCCGTCCTGCTTGCTCTGTTGCAAAGGAGCTGGAGTGGATAAACGAATCTGGGTCTCCGCTCACCATCGGTCTCCGGTTATCTGGCTGTTCACTTGGAACAACTCCATCATTCGACAGAGTTCCTCCGGAGCTGGAATTTATCTGGTCTTCCTGCAGGATGACTCTTTCGATAATGTTTTCTCTCCTCTTTTTTTTTTTTTTTTTTTACTTTTTTTCTTCGTTTCCCTTTGACTTGATTGTTTGAGGGAACGGTCCTAGATTGAGGGACGGAATTCGCTCGGCTATCGTGCCGCATAGCCTCCACGCACAGCAGGTCTTTGAAGGAGACTTAATCCATACGCAGCTGAATTGGCGAGCGATTTCCCGCAGTATGTACTAGTACAGTGCAGATTGTGGTATGTAGGGAGGCAGGCTCTGGTGCGGCAACGCTCGACAGGCTACCATGATGACCAGTAGCCCCGGTCTGATGAAGAGGGAAAATGTTTGCGGTCGTGCAGTGGGTCAAGTTGTGGGAGAGTGAAACGTGGGAGGGAGTTCGCTGTCTGCAAGCACCCTTCCAGCCAAATCTACAGGGGAACCTCGGACCGGGAAACGGCAGGGAGGACGGAACACAACGGCGGCAGTGCCCTGTGCATCGCAGAATACTTTGTAGACTTTCATTTTGGCTGAATCCTCGGATTTATAGTATGTAGAATCCAGGAGAATCCAGGGCAAGCACAGATGTGCCAGAAAAGCATTGAAATGGGGCAGCTTGGCACTTCTGATAGGGAGGGAGTGTAATGACACAAGAGAAAATATCGACAACAAGAGGTAATAACGAAACAGTAACAATGCCGGTAATACGATACCGTACGAGTAGAGTACTCCCAACTGTGGAACATTGAGCGGCCATTTCCTCCTATCATCACACATTATACTCGAGTATCACAGGTTTCAGGGCTTCAGAAATAAGGTTACCCTATTTCCTATTTGTCCCGCGATCGCAACGGTACAGTATGATACTAGTTTCGGGTGCGCAAGCATTGTTTGATGAGAGTTTGCTGGGATCTATGATAGACAGATCTAAGCATTGTCTTAGTCTGCGGTCAAATCTCGTGTACTAGATAGAGTAATCTCCTCTCGCCATCAGCCCACGCTAGGTTTATTTTGACAGGTTAACATAATTTCGAAACCAGTCAACGACATCCAACACACTTATAACAGCCCACTCAGGTTTTACCGTATGAGGAAAATATTAACCCTCCTTTGGGGTTTCTGTCTCCGAACAGATCTTATAGGTCTGGCGGAAACAGTGGTGGATTCTGCGAGATTATCCGGTATTGGGGATTCGGTATCAGCTATTTCTTATGCTGCCCATTTTTCACTGCCTGGCTAGCACCCTCTAGGCGACATCTCACCTTTTTTCTTCCTTGATAATTCCTCTAGCCAATCTGACCCCAGGGGTCAGAAGGAGCTTGTTGAAAAAGCAATCATAATCTATTGTCATATTTCATCCCTCACAACCGCAATCAATTCACTTGCTTTCACCAAAATGATTTGGCCGGGTTCTCACAATTATGCCTTTGACCTCCTCCCATGGATCTGCGTATGCATCTAAACTGTCATACATAGCAGCTATCGCCCGCCATGATCAATTGGCGTGCTGGCTAGGGTGCTGGCTGACACCCCTTCTATCATTCAGGACCGGGGCTTTACCTATTCAGGAGGAGGGGTGCCTGAACCTATTGAAAAATCTACCTCCCCTCTGTTCATCTAAAAATCTTCAGGATTCTTCAGAATTGCGAACTTTATAAAGCCTCCTCGTCCCTCCGTTTTTTCCAACCTCATACTCAGGCATATCCTTCAATTCGTGCCCACGAAGCTTCGTTAACTCACCTTCTCACACTACCCAACCCGTACGACTTTTTCCTTCCACCTCTCACTTTAGCATTATTAACTTTTTTGCACCTCGCATTTATTTCCCCTCCTTTACCCTCCCCAGTCTGCAATTATGGCTCCAGCGGTAGTGAATGCCCAGCTTATCAATGCCCCCGAGCTCGAGAAGGCCAAATCCCATGTTGGTGAAATTAAAGTTCAGGACCTCCGAGTGCCGACAAAGAGCCTCGATAGCACCGCCAACTCTGATGACGTTCTGGGGCCGAAGCGAGACATCATTGTCTTCTCAGGTGAGTTCGGAGTGTAAAGAAACAGCCTGCTGCTATATTGTGGGACCTTATATTAACAAACAGCCAGATTTCGATGGAACCATTTTCATACAAGATACTGGTCATATCTTATTCGATGCCCATGGGTGCGGTCCCAAACGGAGAGCGGAGCTTGACGATGAGATTAAGAACGGCGTAAGATCGTTCCGTGATGTTTCGGAAGAGATGTGGGGAAGCTTGAATGTTCCTTTCGACGACGGATTCGAGATCATGAAAACCTCGCTCGAGATCGACCCTGCCTTCCATGACTTCCACGGCTTCTGTATCAAGAATAACATCCCTTTCAACGTTATTTCCGCTGGCCTGAAGCCAATTCTCCGCCGTGTTTTGGACGAATTCTTAGGAAAGAAGCAGGTTAGAACACCTAGTTGTTCCTTGGGTGGGAAAACCAATACTTGGCGTTCCAAGCTAACAAAATATCGGACCCCTAGTCAAAATTCATTGACATTATTGCCAATGATGCCACAATCACCCCCGATGGCAAGCAATGGAAGCCAGTCTGGCGTCACGACACCCCTCTCGGCCATGACAAAGCTGCTTCGATCCAAGAATACCGCACTATTGCCTCTTCTGAGAGTGAGGACGGTTCATGCCCATTGATTATCTTCGTCGGAGACGGTGTTTCAGACCTTGCAGCTGCCCGTGAGGCTGATGTCCTCTTCGCCAGAGCGGGGTTAAAGCTTGAAGAATACTGCAGGGAAAACAAAATTCCCTATATCCCATTCGATACCTTCGCCGATATCAAGAAGGAAATCATCAAGATCACCAAGGAGGATCAGAACAAAACCAAGGGATATGGAAAGCCGGTTGTTTATAACGTATGTTTGGTTATCAAACATCCGAAGGTTACTTGATGCTAATTTATGTCCTGCCACAGCCTCGCGCAAATTTCTGGAGAAAAGCTGTCAAGCAGAAAACGGTATGTGTCTTACTGCCACTTTTCTACCCTAAACCGCACTTAAAACGTCTCGTCGGCCTCCAGTTCTAACATACAAACCTAGGTTCCTCGATTTGTACGAAATGCCACAAAAGAGGACAAAATGCACCTCTGGCCCGATGCTTTCACTGTCAAAGACGAAACCCAGAAAGAGAACGAGCCTTCTATATCGTCGAACCCTGGGCCCACTCCAGAGACAAAGCCCGAGTAAGATGTGATAGGAAGACCGGTGCAAAATCACTGGACAACAGAATCTGCATGTTTGGCACTTGTTGATTTATGACTTGCGATAATTTTTTTCAAGCTGCGAAATCTCTATATCTTTTCTTGCTTTGGTTTGGGTATAATTTATACGGACTAGAGGAATTTTAAAGGTTTGCGAAAGCCGGAAGTTTAAAGGGCATAATGCTCATTTTGTGGAATTAGATGTTTTTTTTTTTTCTGGCTTCGGGTCTGGCGCAAAGGCCTTCATGTTTTCTGCCCACTCCTTCCATACTGCAAACACGAACAGAAATTTGTGTTAACAATATGTTCATGCTGTATCAATGCGACATGGATATTTGCCTAAATCTTATCACAGGATTTCGAGGAGCGGCTTTCTCACAGCCCACATGGCGGAGATATCTGACGATGGAGGGGTAACCAGTGACAGGACACAATAAGTTTATCGGGACCCAAAAAATCCCCTAACCACAGATCCAGCTTATCTGATAAATTAGGACAAGTGTTCTTTTAACCCTCGACAGGTGAAAAAAGGTCAGGATATGTGCCAATCATCAACGCACCAGTGCGGGGCTCCCAACAACTAACTCCTCATCACCGCTTTCAATCACGACAAATACAGCGCCAAACCGGCCTCTTACCTTAGCTTTTTGAAAGCGCGCCCCCACGCTTTTTTTTCTTTTTTTTTTTTCGTTTACTTATCAGCCAGGGCATTGACCACCGCACCGTTGGACTAACCACGCCAAAGCGGCAGTGTTCACGAGAGGGCGCGGGGAGGAGTGGATACTTGTTCAAACAAGAACTGTATACTGCGCTCCCACTCCCACCCAGTCAGGCACATTTTGGAAAATATATCGAATTCACACCCAGTCCAGTAACTTCAAGCCAACGCCCACAAAAGGGGCCAAACGCAACCCAGGTCTCAGTGGGATGGCCCTCTATAGTATCTGCCCAGAAAGGCACGCTGCCGTGCTTCCCAGCCAGCGCTCCGATTTGAAAATCGGTGTAAAGTGTGATTATTAGTTTGGAATGTGACCGCGATGTCCCCCCTAGTGGCGGTAAATGAACTTGATAACCCCCTCCTCCAATCTGGGATTGCGATTATCAAAGAAATCTACCGGATTGGGCGAATAGAATACGGTACTGGTGGCGTTGACTTATCTACCGTGGAGTGAGGAGGGTGGGCCGTCTAGGGTTGCTACTGGTCGATCATGCGATATCACTCGGTATTCGATCTCGTAGGAGAGTGGTGACCGGTACTTGCGGTTTGACGAGTAGTGATGCTAAAGTTTGTTTGTTTGTTTTTTTTTTTTTTTTTTTTTTGTTAAGCGTAGGGGGGTGGAGGGGACTCGGAGGGTAAAAGTGTTGCGAATTGTCTCTCGGGAAGCAAGCATAAACCAAGCTTTATTAGAGACCCTTGAGAAGAGAAGAAAGTCTTCGAAAGAGAAAGAGGAAAAGGAAAAGGAAAAAAGGGAAAGGAAAAGAAGACACAGTATAGAGAAGCGGACAGAGGAAGTCATTGGAGTGTTGGAATACGCAACATATGCGTATGCGTTCCCACAACGACAGGAAGCAGCACAGCTCAATGTGGTCGCTCAGACAAGTATGGAACTATATCATAACAAAAAGAACATCGGTGAAAAACCGATCATGGGTGGTCACTCGCCTTGGTTTTTTATCTTTTTTATTTATTTTATATTTTATTGCAGAGCCCACGTGCGAAGCCCTGTTTATCACCAAGTCCGCCAGGCGACTCTCAGTGCTCGAGAACAGTTCCGGTCACTATCTACCGGCCGGAATGAGCACTGTAGTCTATATCGTGCCTAAACCTAATCGAACTCACAAATCAAGTCACCGCACTATCCGATCTCCGCGTTTAATAGGTGCCTTATGATATGCTTGTAGGCTCCCGTCTCCTACTTGGTAGTGCGCACCATATGCCGTACTTAATTTTCTCGAGGAGGAAGAGATCAAGGAGGAAAAAAAGGCACAAATACGACGTGATATTTCTCCTGTCCTATGCGATCCTGCCTCAGCAAGGGAACGAATGAACGATCACGTGCCTACCATAACGCACAGCCATAAGGCTGAGTATCACAGCCTATCACTCGGTACTGTAGCTTTGGAAACCCTTACTGTGCAGGAGAGATCTGGAAAAGCGATATTGCCCGATGCATATGTTGGGGGTGTTTCTAAGCAATGCAGAGTAAGCAACTTCCCCCCCTCTTTCACCCTCTATCATAGCGGTAGGCACGCTGGCGAGAGAGGCAAGAGGGATCAATTATGCGTTGTCGCGCCCCAACTGAGTAATCAGCTGGCCTGGGCTTTTGAGCATCTGGATTGCCCGGCCCCTTCTTGACAGCGACAACAAACTGGTCAAACCTAGTGAAGAGTTGGTGGAAAGGTCAGCATTTCAATGCTGATGGAGGGAAGGGGGGAGGGCAGTGCATTGTGCAACCGGTAGGGCTACGGTTGGTTGTCGCATAATCGTCCAGCCTCTTCAGCGACTATAATACAGTAAGAAGGAAAGTCAGACACCGCGTATTTATGGGTGAGAAGGGGGAGGGAAGAAAAGCGTTACTGGCATAGAAGAATCTGTAATAAATAAATAAAAAAAGTGTCGTACACAGATTTGCCTAGCTATCTAACTCGCTGACTGCAGAGTTTGAAGGAATGGAGGAAGGAGGAAGGAAATGGTCACTGCATTCCCGATTCTGACAGAAGCGGCGAGTCTTATGAGATCAGACAAAAGTGGGTGAAACGGAAACGAAAAAGGAAAAAGGAACCCTGTTGGGTACCCACTAATAAAAAAATACTGTAGTACTACCTTAAATAAAGGTGTTTGGCAATACCACTTTTTGGCTACTTTGTTTCCTTAATAAGCAAGATGGTTTCTGGATTATTATACATCTTATAAAATTTGAGTATAATTGCTACACATCAAACCTTGTATATTTATGCAATTTACTATCTATTCTGTTTACCAAACATGGGCATACGTTACCAGAACATGGGTACATGTTCTGGTCCCTCTATGTCCACTCTCATCAGCCTCTCCTCTCTCAGATTACATTCATTTGATTTGATTTCTTTTGTATTTGATTTCCCTACTGCAATATCAAGATTCCAGCAGTTTGCTTATTATATGCTTTGGAGGATCAGCAGGATTGTGCTACTGGAGTCCCAAGAGAAAGCAGAGGTTATGTATACTGATAGTAGGATAGAGGCAATGTTGTGGGAGAGCCCAAGGATTTCCAGGGCTAAGGCAGGGCTACAGAATTCGGGTAGCTGTACACAAACTGAGTAACTGGAATTGGTTACTATTGTTAAGGCTGACAAGGCTATCAGAAACTAGCAGGGTTAGTAAGGGGTTAGTTTATTTTATGATTGGTTTCAAGTATCTTTTGATAATTAGTTTGTTTTATATTTGGTTTTATGTATAGGGATGATAGATATTTTGTTTGCTGTACCGTTTAGGTGCATGAGGCATTTGTTTTATTGGAGGACTTTACAAGTGGAGCTTGGTTATATACGTTGATTAGAAATCAAATGGAACAATATGGAAAACTTTTGAAAAGCGATATCATGTATTCAAGACTGCCCCTCTGGAGCTTAGACAGGGCAGACTTTGACAGACAGAGTTTTCAGTATAGTTGATTGAGCAGTTACTTCTTTTCAGTTCGCACGAAACCACAGCAAGGAAGTCTAGGACTTAGCAAGGCTAGCGATATAGTAATCAATGGCTGTTAAACAACTTATCGAGATCTCCAGTACTATTACTCACTTGAAGTCCCAATAGTTTGTAATCAGAGTTACTATAGTTATACCTTATACAGAGGCATTCCTCTTAGTGCCAGATACACCCAGGAAGGCGTTACCTTTTTTTACCTTGAACAAGTAGTTGAGTTAGAAGCAGGCAGCGCTTAGGAAACCTCAGGCTTGCAAGCAGTTGCCCAGGATAGGTGACGAGAGACTTCATACAAGGTCAGGTAAGTAGATCCTGCGATAGGAACTTACCAAAAAGAAAGGCAGTCAGCGTACCAAAGGGGAACAATCAACGGTATCCTGCTTCAAAGTAGACGAAGCAGGAAGACACTTATCACAAGACCAAGCAAAGCAATTGCTAGTAGATTCTGTGAAAGAACTAGCCAAAGAGAAAGCAAGAACTTCAGGAGAGTTCCCTGGTACGCTAAAGGGATTGAAGAGGAAGCAAGTAGTAGCACCTTAGGACGATCCAAGCAGCTCCGACGGTGTAGAGAGCTCTGATAGCTCTAGCAATTCAGACAACATGTCAATTTCAGGACCTAGTAATGCTCCTGTGGCTAGAGAGCCATCAGCAGCAACTACAGCGAAGCTTAGCATCAAGGTTCCTACATCAAATAAGTTCAGTGGTGAAGGGGAAGACCTTAGGCCAGAAGCATTTGATCGTTAATACTAGTCAGTCCAGTTATACGAAATACTGCATGGAGTCAACTCCAAAACAGACGGAGCAGAAAACAATTGGATACTGTACACAGAAGGGAGAGTTCATTAAGCAGCTTTCTAGGTTGCAGTAAACTATGATAAAGACTTGACCAGAGATCAGCTTATCGACTGGTTAAGTAAACGATTCCAGTGATCTAGGCAGAAGGATGAATTGTGAAAATGATTCCACAAGAATGAGCAAGTCAAGAATGGGAAAATACAATGCATTACCATGAAGGCTATAGACCTGTTGATTTACCGATCACAATTACCAGGAGGCACCATTTCCCAATATGCTTTCATCCAATAGTTCTTCTAATGTATGCACACTAGGCTAAGGCGAGATGTCGAAACATGCTACGATTCCAGCGAAACAATTCAGACCATGATAGCTTATATAGAGAGGGTTAATACAATCCTCTACAATACAAGAGTCTATGGAAAGGATAAGCAGAAGGATCGATACAAGGAAGACAACTTCAAGAAGGACAATGAACCTCAACAGAAGAAAAAAGAATCAAGCAAAACAAAGACTCTAAGAGAAAAAGGAGCATGCTTTACCTGCAGTACTAAAGGACATATGGCAAAGGATTGTCCCAACAAAAGTGACAAAGGAAAAGGAAAGACTCCCAAGAAGGAAACATAATCGAATCGAGTTGAAGAAGCCAGCAGCGAAGATGAAGTATATGTCAATGCCCTAGAAGTTGAGACCAATGCATCAGCACAGAAGGCACTACCCAAGGGTGATAAGAGTTACACAGCATTGGAAGGAACGATCCTGATTAACGGCAAATAAGCAAAAGTCCTATTTGATACAGGAACAATAGGAATAGACCTATTGATTGCAACCTTTGTCACTACAAATGGAATTCTATGTACCGAAATGGCAACTCCAGCAACTATTCATATGGCTATGAGAGGGTCACGATCTGAATCCCAGAAAGAATGCAATGTCAACATCGCGATTGGGAAGATGAAGACTGTTGGTAATAGAATGATTGTTGGGAACTTAGCCAAGTACGATACCTTGATTGGAATGCCATACCTATTGTGAAACAAAGCATCACTCAAATATGTAAAGCTGAGCATTCACTTTCCTGACTATAAGATATGGGTCAATTGCACACCAATAAGTGCCAGAATTCTAGCAGCCATGACAAGTACATAAGAGATAATGGAATAATATCCAAAGGTATTCCCATAACTGATTCCAGAAGGTTACTACCTTTAAGGAAGATCAACGACCCAATCAGACTGAAGGATCCAGAGAATTTGAAAACAATGCCAACCTACTCAGTACCAGAGAAGTACGAGATTCAACTCAAAGCATAGCTGGACCAGAAACAGCGGGAAGGACTTATTGATAGAGCAGAAGTGCCAGGAGCAGCACATATGGTTGTGTCAGTCAAAGGGAAGACTGATGGTAGAATCAGATAACTAGCAGACCATACAGCAAGAAATGACAATACTCAAAAGGATGATGAACCTATTTCGAATCCAAGGAGGCTAATCAATCCATTAGGAAGGGTGTGCTACAGAAGCAAGATCGACCAGAGCGATACCTATTTTCAGATCAGGGTTTACATTGACAATGTCAAATATAACACTTTCAAAATACACTTCAGAGGTTTCGTCAGCAAAGTTCTGTTATAAGGAGAGATGAATGCACCAGGAACATTCATAAGGATTATGTCTGATGTACTTGCCGACTACCTAGGATAATTAGTCTGTGTGTATATCGACAATATACTCATATTCTCCGATAGAGAGTTCGACCACTTGAAACACATTAAAGCTGTCTGTGACGTGTTGGTAAAAGGGGAGTTATTTGCAAGCAGAAAGAAGTTGAACTTCTTTGGTAAGGAATTACAAGTATTAGGCCACATCATCGATGACAAGGGGCTTAGAGCATCCCTTGAGAAAATCAGGAGGATTGAGGAGTGGAAAACACTGAAGAATAAAAACCAACTCCAGGAGTTCCTAGGAGTGGTAAACTACATTAGCCAATTCCTACCACATATGGCCACAATCGCAGTACCCTTAACGGATCTTACCACAAATGAGTATGTTATAGGGTAGCCAATTCGGTACTGTAGAATTAACTAGGCTGTGGTCGTATCAAGAAATGCGGAGAACTATCAGGAAAGCTAGGTAAAAAGTATGATAAAAGATAAAGATTCTCGAAGGCTTAATAACTGATTAACTGAATATATTGTTAAGGTCTCTTGTCTGTTGCCTGATAAACCATTAACTACAGGGTTTGATCTTTTTTTTTAATTATCTTATATATTCGCTGTTAATGTACAGGAACCTGCATGGAGTGCTAGCTATGGCATAAACGAAACGTTAATTCCAAATGTGCAAAACAAAAGAAATAACCGCACCAGTTCTCCCCTAGTGATGACCATACCGTCACCACACCCAATAATGGAGACTAATTCAAAAAGTATAGAATGAAATGATATCAAAAGAAATCATAACTGGAAGGAAAGATAAAGCAGGAAAGACAAACCAATCAGTCTGAGTCATAGTCAGAGGAGGAGGAGGAGGAGGCAGTGGTGGAAACAACCGCTGACATGGTGGGTGGGAAGTTCGTGCGAGTAGCGCAGATGTATGAGGCAAGACCGAGGATCATGTCCAGGTCGGCCCAAAGTGGGGAGCCATGGTCTATCGAAGACAGCTTTGGAAGGTAAAGCTGACGTTCTCGGGACTTGGATGGGCAGTGGAGAATTGCATGCTCAAAGGTTTCATCCTGTGATTCGCAGGAAGGGCAGGTGGGAGAGTGATCGGCATCGTTCCATGAGGGTTGTGCAGTGGGATAGCTCTTTCCGGCACGCATTTGGTGAATTCGCCCAGCTGTAAAGCGGTCGAGGCCCATGAATGCATGTGGGCATAGGGACGGCTTGAACTGGTAGTAAGGAGGGGGTGGGGACAGAAGTGTCCAGTCAGTGAGGAGGTCCTTTCTGCACTCCTCCTTCATCAATTTGTAGGAGACAGTACCTGGGATCGGCGGAGGGGGGGCAAAGATAATTCCCGGTAGGAGGTGGGAGTTTATCTGTGGGAGTTTGAAACCGTCCGGTGCCATCTTGACCAAGAGGTAGCACATCCCATTGATTGGGAGGTGAGAGCGGACGGCGGGTATGGGCCTTGGTTGGTTCCAACGGAGTGGGATGTAATTGGCCTTTAGGCTATGAAGGAGGTGGTGGGAGGAGTCCCCTGCTCTAAAGTTGGAGAGGGATGGAAATGATGGAAGCAGCCGGGCTGCGGCTGGGTTGATCTCGGGAGGGGAGCAGGATAGCCGTAGTGCAGCCATCCTGCGGCGATGAGGGAGGAGCGAGTTTAGAGGGGGGAGGCAAGCCTCACATGGAAGGATGGATACAGGAGTCGATGAGAAGCAGTTAGTGACCCATTGTTGGACTTTGCTCCAGAATACCTCCATCTTCCCCATCATCGCAGCATTGGGGATGAGGAGGTCAGCTCCGTAAGTGAGGATCGGTAGCAGCAGGCCCATGGCCAGTCTGCGGTTCAGGTAGGGGACTATGCCTATGTCAGGAGGAGAGAGTTGCCTGATGAGACCGAAGGCCCCTTGGGCGAGGGCTAGCCTCTTGAGGAAGTGGGTGGAGGTTTCCATTGAGGGTGAGAACCAGTATCCTAGCTACCGGACAATGGAAGAAGGGTGGAAAAGACTCCCATTGAGAGAGACAGGAGCCAGTGAGGGGGGAGAGCGGTCCCTTGGAGTTCGCCAGTGGATGAGTTCGGTTTTTGGAACGGAGAAGGAGACCCCAAGTGGGGAGACCTTCTTGCAGAGGCGGGTGTAGTAGTGTTGAAGTTGTTCAAATGTGTATGGGCACGATCTTATATCTATCGGAATATACTAACGCAATACTAAGCGAGTATTGTGGGCACGCCTATATGTGGAGAGGTAGATTTATGAAGGTAGATTGATAGGTAGTTTGTTCCTTATTCTTCTAAGCGAGAAAAGTAGGCGGTAGCCCCTATATATACAAGAGTGCGCCCTCCCGTTATCCAAAAGAATATAAAAGGGAAAAATATAAGTACGAACGTGTTTTACCGTAATGTTAGTAGGAAAAATATAAGTGCGAACCTATTTGACCCTGAAAACCTGCCAAGAAAATCCCAAAAGTTTATATAAATCTATAGTGGTGTGAGGGGTTTCATTGTGGATGATAAGACATAAAGGACGGAACAATAACCTTTATAATATGTGATAAGCAAGCGAAATAACCCGAATACCAGATAAAGAAATATACATAAGAATCCTTATCGTAATAATGAAATATAACAGAAATAAACCCACAGTATGTCTTAGCTGTAGTAATGTAAGCGGTGTAATAGGTATTGCTGAAACACTAACCAAGTAAGAGAATATACGATATGTTCAAGGAAATATTCATACGAAAACGAATAAGAAATTTCAACAGAAGTAGCAGTGTGTTCCTCTGGTATGACCCAGACCCAACAGTTACAGTAAAATCATCAACATAGGAAAACATAATCCCCTTTGGGATAGACAGGTGTAGGGAGGATACATAAATTAAAAATAATAAAGGACAGATAGGAGAGCCCTGGGGGGCGCCCACTAGAACAGGTAAGAAAATATTAGGGGAGCCGTGGAAAATCAATCGGCATTTGCGGTCAGTCAAAAAGGAACGAACCCAAGAAACGATATAAGGAGATACGCATTTAGCGCGAAGTAGGGAAGATAAACAAGTAGAGGAAATATTATCAAAGCCTCCCTTGATGTCAAGGAAGAGGGTAGAGGTCTTGAGGCATGCACGTTGCAGTAGGCGGACTTCGTGTGTAAGGGCAGCACAAGCGTCAAAGGTGCTGAGACTGGGAAGTGAGCCGCATTGGTTAGGGTGGATGAGGCGAACAGTGCAGGTCATTAGTGAGATGCGGGTTGCTATTATCCTTTCCAGAATTTTAGAAATAGTTTCTAGGAGAACAATGACCCGAAAGGAGGAGGGGGAGTTGTAATCAGCCTTGCCGGGCTTGGACAGAACAATCCCTTTGGCTTTTTTGAGGGAGGAGGGGTGGAACCCATAAATCAGGAGGGGACTTAGGAGGCAGGTGAGGAAGGTGGGGTTGATATTATTGATCCTCTTCCATATACCATAGGAGATCAGGTCGGGCCCAGGGGCTGAGGTGTTGGAGGATTTGCAAAGGGCAAGGGAGACTTCCTGTTTCTGAAGTGGCAGGAAGTCTGTGAACGGTCGAAGGATGAATGGCGAGGGTTGGGGATCTTTGGGTGGAAAAAAATGATGCAGGAGTGAGGTGTTGACTTGGACGCATGTCATGGCCTTGGGAAAGGAGGGGAACCGGTCTGGAGTGCGCCCGCTTACGATCCTGCAGGCAGCCCATACCGATTTGGAGTCCAAGGAGGCAAGGAAGGAGTTCCAGTGTGATGCCTTAGCCTTTTTAATGGCCTTGAAATACGTGAGGCGGGAGGCGCGGGCGCTGTCGGAGAGGGTGGTGGAGGGGGACATGCATGATATTCTTGCCTCTCTGTTGAAAGCTTGGCGCAGCTGTGATAGCTCAGCTGTCCACCATGGCTTTGACCTGAAGCAAGGACGTTTGTTTGGTGTGTGTTGGGCAAGGAGGGAGGTGATGGTGCGTAGGGGTGCTTAGGTGGCGATCGAACCAAGCATTAAGTGAGGTTGAGGTAGGGAGCGGGGGAGGAGGTGGGAAGGCTAGATCCTTGATGAGAGGGGAGAGTGTGTGCCAATCCGTTTTGGTCCAGCTAGGAGTGGGGTCAGGCTGTCGTAGGAAAGGCGTGGAAAAGGTTATTGAGATTGGGACATGGTCAGAACCAGTCAGTGGGAGAGTGACTCCCCATAAGCTAACAAAGGGGGTAAGGGAGGGATTTGCGAAGGCAAGGTCTAAGACTCCAGGTCTGGATGTGCCATCGAAGAGGAACCTAGTAAATACACCCGGTGTGTTTAAAAGTGAGTAGCCTAGCTCCGAGGCCAGGTCAAAGTATGGGGAAGAAAGGTTAAATTCAGTATCAGAAAGGACCCTTAGAGGGTCGGAAAGAGGATGACGGAGGTTCAGATCTCCAACTAGTAGGGTGGGGAAAGTGTGTTCCCTGAACATAGAAGGTGGGGTGATTGTACGGGTGTGGGATGAGCGCCCAGTAGTGGAGTAAGCATTGTAAACGCGAAAGACCTGATGTGCTGAATTAAACAGGCCTGAGGGGGAGTGAATATCAATTGCCATGAAGTCCAGCCGGTCAAAAAAAACAGGTAGCAGTGCAAAAACTTGGATGAAATCAAGGAGAGCATAAACGGCCACCCTAGGTTTGGCACCGTTAGTAGTAGGTGGGGAAAAAAATTTATAGGAGGAAAATATTGGTAGTCTCCCCTTGAAAATCAGAGGATCCTGGAGGGCGACCAAGTGTGGAGGGGTGGGCATAGCCTTAAGGCTGTTGAAAAGGGACAGAAACACATTCCAGCCCTCAAGGCAGTTGTGCTAAATGAGGGTAAGTGTAGTGCGTGACGCCTGCGTCAGGGAGGG
>QFET01025500.1:0-17152 GCA_003316355.1 Tuber calosporum | reverse complement strand
ACATCAGTGGAGTTCCTAGGGAATATTGTGGCTGTTGATGGAGTTACTATGAGCGACAGAAAGGTGGAATCAATCAAGGCCTGGAAACCACCCACCTTGATAAAAGAAATTCAAATATTTATGGGCTTCGCCAACTTCTACCGGCGGTTCATAAAGAATTTCTCCTCACTATGTGCGCCAATTACTGATTTGCTTAAGGGTAACCCGAAAATTTTTCTTGGGTGAAAAGCCACCGCATGCGTTTGAGGAGCTCAAACGTCGGTTTATCAGAGCTCCGATATTATGTTATTTCTATTCGGACCGGGAAACAGTAGTGGAAACAGATGCCTGCGATTGCGCTCTTGGATGTGTCCTTTCTGAATATTTGGACAAAAAACTATATCCTGTCGCTTTCTATTCTCGAAAGTTGACACCTGCCAAACGCAATTATAACATTCCTGACAAGGAATCGCCCGCAATATTAGTTGCGTTGGAAGAATGGCGACACTATCTTGTTGGGATCGATGAACCGTTCACCATATACACTGATCATCAAAACCTACCATATGTTCTCACAACAAAGGCCTGGTCGGCAAGACAAATTCGCTGGGCTTAGAAGCTCACAGATTTTAACTTCAATATCATTTATCGACCTGGATTCAGAGGGGGCAAACCGGATGCTTTAAGCAGTCGGCCAGAGTACCGCCCGCAGGAGGGAGCTGCGCATGCCAAGCAGGCTATACTTCAGTCTCATCACTTTGAAAACCTGCATAATAATCGAAAATTAGTTGTCTCAGTTATATGGGGAAAAGAAAACTCCGAACACCTCCGTCAGCGGTTGCCTCAAGAGGAACAGAACAATATGATAAGGATTAAAAGACTTCAACCGGAAGCAAGAATCCCGACTCGAGGTTCCAAGATAGCTGCCGGTCATGACCTATACAGTACCGGAAACAACATAGTTCCTGCAAATGGGCAAGTGCTCATTGGGACAGGATTGGCTATCAGATTCCCAATCGGAACATATGCACGTATTGCACCACGTAGTGGATTAGAATTCAAGCATGGTATTTCCATTGGAGCCGGAGTAGTGGATGCGGACTATAGAGGAGAGGTTAAAATCCTCCTAGTCAACACTACTGGCAATCCTTCTCAGGTACACACAGGAGACCGGATAGCCCTGATGATTTTGGAAAAGGTTCATGATAGAGAACTTCATGAGGTTATGGAGTTAGATGAAGCTGAACGAGCAAGCCAAGGGTTTGGCAGTTCAGATATACGGTTGGAAGAAAACCAACTACAATTATTTTTCCGAAGTTCTGACGGAAAGAACGAATATTTGGACTCAACGGACATTAGCTCACACCCGATATGCACCAAAGGACAAACACTTATGTCGAATGCAATAATTGCAAAGTGCGAAGTCCAGAAATTTGATATAAAATTCTTGGAACGGGTAAGTGAAATGGCAAACGAGGATCCAGATTGGGTACACCGAAAGAAGAAACTGAAAAATTTACGGAATGATGGCAAAGAAATGCCGAAACAATTGTCCCTAACAGATAGAATGCTCTACTACAAAGAACGCCTATATGTTCCTCAAAATGAACTCCTGCAGACAGATATTGCACAATGCTGTCACGACTCTAAGATCGCAGGACATTTCGGTCCTGAAAGACTCTGGAAATCATCACAAGAGACTTTTCTTGGAAAGAAATTGCGAACTGGATAAAAGACTATGTACGATCCTGTACTGAGTGCCCAAAGGCTAAGGCACCAAGACATGCACGCTTTGTGCTGTTACAACCACTACAGGTCCCATTTGCTGCTTGGGCATCTACCTCGGTAGATTTCATCACACAACTTCCCCTACCTGCAGGATATTGCCTGATCATGGTTGTAGTTGACCGCTTCACCAAAATGGCACATTTTATTAGCTTGAAAGAAAATGTGACTGCAAAGGACGTGGCAGAAGCATTCATCAAAGAAGTTTGCACACTTCATGTGTTACCAAAAGAAATGATTTCCGACATAGATGCAAATTTTGCAGGAGAATTATGGGACTCATTGTCCAAGATATTAAGCATCAAAAGAAAAATGTCTACGGCTTACTATCCTCAAAATGATGGACAAACGGAAAGAGTCAACCAAGTCCTGGGAGGCTATCTTCGAGAATTTGTCAACTATGATCAGGATGACTGGTACCATCTATTGCCGATAGCCGAGTATGCATATAACAACTCGGTAACAAACGCACATGGAAGAACCCCTTTCTTCACAAAATATGGTTACCATCCTCAAACAGAATGGATGAAGGAGTGATAAGCTCGGAATCCGTGAGCAACTATGTATGCTCACTGGATGAAAGTTATACAGGAAAAGGCAAAGCAATCCCTGGAGAAACCTTGTGAAGGGATGAACAAGTACTATGACCGCAAAGCTCGCAGTCAACCAGACTACCAAATTGGAGACTTGGTTATGCTAAACGCGAGGAGGTTCCGCACTAAACGACCATCCAAGAAGTTAGCGTCAAAATTTAATGGCCCCTTCAAAATCCTAGAGCAAAGAGGAAACCTTGCCTACAAATAGGAAATATCAGAGGGATGGAAGATCCATCCGGTATTTGATGTATCGCTACACTAGCCATACTGAAAATCAGTTCGACCTGGCCGATAACAACCATCGCTGCCACCGGAAGAAGTTGAAGGTGACCATGAAAGGGAAGTGGAAGAAATCATCAAGGGTGAAATAATCTCTTATGAGGGAAAATTCAGAGGGCGTTCACGAACGATCTAAGAACTTCTATACTTAGTCAAGTGGAAAGCATCTTCCGAAGATGAGAACACCTGGGAACCACCAGAGCACTTAGAGCATGCTCAAGAATTAATTGAAGATTTTCACAGTGAAAATCCAGCAATGCCAAAGTTGGTGTAGGTAGTATCTATGGAAAGGTTTTTCCTGCAGTGGCCAATTTTTCGCAGAAGGTTTTTTAACCCTACCGGAAGGAGTACTAAAAGGAAGAATTGCTTCAAGACGAAGCTTAGGAAGGGGGAGCTCGTGTTACACATATGGGATATGGTACTAGACTTTGGAGTCTAAAGATGTGATGGTATATAGCGCCGGGAGGGGACTATATCGACTACAACCAACACTGGCAATAAGTAGGATCGTATCCAGACCTTCTCAGACTCGGTGAAAGATGACAGAGTAATTTGTCCAAGGGGATCTATTACGTATTCTGCATTCTTGATAATCCGAATGCATTTGCACATGAGTGCATATATGCAGGAAAGACGGCCATCCAGACTGATCACCTTGTATTCCCTATGATGTTCGCAAATGGGCGGCATCTATTTGAACTTTGTTCATTTGGCAAAGAGATCGAAGGCTATCTACTGGTGGAGATATTTAGACCCTCAGACAAATAGATAGTCCGGGTGATCATTTGCTGTAGTGGGGTCATACATCTTCAGGGTCAAACAGTGTTTGCACTGATTAGACCATGGCCGAAGTTTTTAAGGATACTTCTTTTTGTAACGGGGGCACCCTATAGGAAGATGGATCCTAAGGTTGCGACCGCACCAAAGACTCAATGCAAAGTTCACAGAAGGTAAAGATAAAATAATTGAATCAAATGATAAAACTTAATATCGTTAAGCCAGAGCTTCACTCAATTCAAGTCTTCTCGAGAGGATAGTTGGTTATCAGAGTAGAGTGCCATTCGCGTTTACTTAAGTAGAATTATAAATCCAACGACACCCATCCCTACTCTGACCGTTAAGCGAGTTCCCCTCTCCACTCAGGTATCATCTGACACATGGCCCTTCCGGAATTAACTTCAGGGCCTGTGGATCGCATGGGTAAGTGGAGTCCGTTCAATTATAAAGGTTTTCTTCAATGCATTTTGATTATGCCAGCATGAGAGGAAAACCTTTCCGATCGCCGTCTTGTCAATGGCCAAGTGACTATCTAACTTAGGACCCAAACCTAGGTATGAGACTCAGTAGCCCTAGGGCTTTTTCCGTCTATGCCAGCACTGCAGTCAACTGTGTCTACTTGGCCTATCGGCAGCTTTTCTTGTGACTGCATAGCTCCCCCGGTAAGTGTCTTTACTGAGTTGGCTCTATAGGCGCTACCTATAGCCAACCGTTCAGGGATCACCTTAGCCGTGATAAGACTGAATGCCTCTTAGAGTCCTGTAACGTCCCTCTGTAATGGTATAGCGCCAGGGCTATCATTGTGCAAGTAGTAGAGTTTTATCCGGACAAACTTCCGTTCATCCCCGACTCTCAGATAGCTATTCCGGGGGACCTCCATACCTCCCATAGGGATTATAGGCACCTAGAGTACCCTCGGAAGGCCATCTGATGTCAATACTAACAACTTGCTCGGGTCGGCCGTCGCCCACCCCTATATATATCCTGCGGAAAGCATCTGGTCGGAAGGACGGCAGTGACGTATACGGGGTTACGCTGCCACCTTCGATTTCCCATGTTTTGTTAGGCTTTTACCAACTGTCACCCTTTCCCACCCGTCGCAAGGGGCGAACGTGGGAGCGGCAAGGGGGTGTTGGACGCGCCAAAATTACTCCAACCACCCTGGGGTACTTGTAGTAGGATTTCGCTTTTCGCGTAACGTTAGGGGAGGGTAAGTTGAGGTCCACGATTTCACCCGCAATCCCCAAGGTAGGGTAACTGGACCCTATCATGGTGCAAATCACGGCGGAAGTCCGTGTAACGTCCCTAAGCGTTACCAGAAGATTCCGCGAATCTGACCTATTTGTGACACGCGATTCCACGAGCTAGAAACACCTGGTTACACGAATGTAGCACACGCGGCGGCGTCTACACTGCTTAACATGTTTTCCTAAGGCTCCCTGTTACCCTGCCTAAGTGATTATCCTGCCTAACTGAGGAGATGGGTTACCCTATCTAAAGGGTTACCCTGCCTAACCATGCTTCCGGGTTACCCTACTCAAGAGGGTTACCCTGCCTGACTGTAGCTCCGGGTTACCCGGCCTTGCTGGGTTACCCTACCTAACTAGGTACCTAAGTACCCTTTCTTCAAGAAAGGTACTTATGGTTGCTATGTCACTTTGAAGGTGTCTGGTACCGTTCCTGTCCACGTCCTAGTAGGACCACTGGCTGGGCTGAGGTTCAGTAAGCTATACCAACTGATCTCTGGGTCGTTACACTACTCCCCTCTTCTATAAGTCTGTCCTCAGACTTAGTTTTCTTGTGTGGGCTGATTTTCTCCCCCTTATCCCCTTTCGGGTACTTTTCATACATGGTGATCCCTTGGCTTAGCAGGATACCGGTCATGAAAACGCCGCAATGAGTCGCCAGCGGTTCCTTCCAACATCTCGAACGGCTCCCATGAATTTTCTTCACCGCCATACCCTTCCCACGACACCAAGTATTGTACAAACCGGTGTGGGAATTTTGCTTTCATACTTCCGTACCACCGGCTATCTACTATGGCTCTTACTATATAGCTGGGCTCCGAATCAACGATGTTGGATTCTGGTACGGCTTTAGTGGGTCTGCCAACCAGATCCTCACGATAAGGCTCCAGAAGTCCCACATTGAAGACCGGATGGATTGTCCACCTTGCAGGCAGCTGTAGCTCATAAGCCCGTGTCCCTATTCTCCTCTTAACTACAAAAGGTCCAAATCTTTGAGTCGAGTTTTTCCATAGGTCGCTTAGTGCGAATGTTACGTCGGTCCAACATAACACGGTCTGCCTTCTTAGCTCTGCCTTGGACTACATCCTCCAGGGTGACATACTCCGGTGATAGAAGACGTTTCTGGTCATGCCATTTCCGCTATCGTTCCTGGGCCTTTTGTAGTGTCTCTCGAATGTCTTGCCATTTCCCCTCCCAATCCTTGACGACAAGTTCACTGTTTGGGTGTATACTTTGATGTTCAGATACAGCCCCGGACCAGTTTGTCCGTGGCACAACCCCGTAGTTCACCTCGAAGGGTGACACCTTCGACGACTCAGATACTGACGTATTGTATGCCTGCTCCGCTAAGGGCAGCAGTGCAGCCCAATCGTCTTGCTGGTAGGAACAGTAACCTCTTAGGTACTGTTCCAAGGTCTGATTAACCCTCTCAGTTTGCCCATTTGTTTCCAGATGGAAGGCCGTAGATACATTGAGTTTGACTTCTAGTAGATCCATGAGACTCATCCAGAACTTGGATGTGAAACGGGTATCGCGATCAGAAATGATCGATTCTGAGAGCCCATGAAATCACCAAATCTCCTTCCGAAATATGAGAGCCAGCTCCTTTACGGGCACCTTAGTTGCTAAAGGGATAAAGTCAGCCATCATGGAGAACCTATCCACTATGACCCAAATCTTTGAATATCCCTCTGAGTTTGGTAATACCACAATGAAGTCCATAGAAATAGCATTCCATGGTCTCATCTGAACTTCAATAGGCTCAAGTAAGCCAAACTTCTTATGCCGGATCGTTTTGCTTCTTTGGCATACATCACACGTCCGAACATATTCAGTGATGTTTTCCTCCATTCTTGGCCAGTAGTAGTTTGCCTTAACTCGTGCTATTGTCTTATATGTTCCAAAGTGTCCAGCGATGCGTTAATCATGTTCTGCTTCCATGATTGTTCCCTTAAGACCCTCGTCTTTCGGAACATACCACCGATTCTTGTAGGTGAGCAAGTGCTTTTCCCTATCGAAATGGGCATCCACAGTGTTGCTTTTGTTAACCACTGCTTTCAGTACTACCAGGTACGCCTGATCTAGTTCCGCAGAAGCATGCAAGGCTGCTAGAAATCCAGACTGCAGGCGAAACCCTTGACAAGTAAGTAGCATCGGTGGGCGCAGGAGGTCTCGTTCCTGCTATATGTGCCGCGGCCCAGGCGGAAAAAATGTTTGTGGTAGAGAACCAGTCCCCCCTTCCGGGCGGTAGTCCCTACGCCGCGATAATGCATCAGCCTTCTCATTAAGCCGGCCTTCTCGGTATACCACCTTGAAGTTAAACGGCTGTAAGAATTCCGCCCAGCGGTGTTTCCTCCGGTTAAGGACCTTGGTACTATTTAAGTACTCCAAATTCTTGTGGTCTGTATATACCACAATATGGTCCTCCACCGAGCGCAATAGATGATCCCATTCCTTGAATGCTGCGACGATCCCGGTCATCTCCTTATCGTGAACATCGTAGTTCACCTCCGCAGGCAGGAACTTCCTACAGTGATAGGCCACTGGGTGCCATTTCTGGTCATCAGATAATTGGGATAGCACAGCACCCAATGCGAAATTACTGGCGTCTGTCTCCAACTTAGTTGGACGAGAGCCATGCAAGTTTGTCAGAATGGGACCAGTGGTGAACAACTCTTTTAGATGTTCAAATGACCGCTCGCAAGCGGGCGACCAGTCCCACTTTACATCCTTCTTGGTCAGATCCGTCAGAGGTTTTGCCAATTTACTAAACCCGTTGATGAATCGACGATAGAAGTTCGCAAATCCCATGAAGCATTGAACGTCAGTTACGTTCTGAGGAGTCTTCCAAGCCTTGATCTCCTCTACCTTACGAGTCGTCATAGATATCCCATGCTCAGATATCTTATACCCTAGGAATTCAACTTCCCTTTGGTGGAAGCTGGACTTCTTTATGCCAACGCAAAGACCTGCCTTGCGCAGTCTCTCCATTACCTGACGAACTAACAAAACATGTTCTTCAATCGTCTCTGAGTATATCAAGATGTCATCCATATAGGCGATGACTCCTGCATCAAGCATATCCCTGAATAAGCTATTGATGATACGCTGAAAGGTAGATGGTGCGTTGCATAGCCCAAACGGCATTACCGTGTACTCGTACAGGCCATAACGACTCTAGCAGGTGGTTTTCCATTCTTCACCCGGTGCCATCCGGATGAGATAATAGACATTTTTCAGGTCCAGCTTAGTGAACACTGTGGCTTTCCCGAGCCTATCTCGTAGCTCGTTCATCTAAGGCAAAGGATACCTGTTCTTAATAGTTATCTTATTAAGTCCGCGATAGTCGATACATAACCGAAGCGTTCCATCTCGCTTCGGCACAAAGGGGATAGGGGCTCCGGCGGACGACGTAGAACGCCGGATCTTCCCTTGTTCCTCCATTTCCCGGATGTAGTCATATAGTACATCTAATTCTCGCATAGAGAGGGGGTATATGGGCCCCCATGGCGGTTTGGCCCCCGGCTCGAGTTCAATCCTGTGATCAAACTCAGTATGTCGGGGAAGGGACGTTATATTTTCTTGTCTGAAAATACCTGCATAATCCCTATATTCTGGTAGTAGGCCGACGCTAATGTCCTTGCCATCTTCTCCAGTATATATTGCCATACCCAAAAGGTACACCTGACTACTATCCTCGGCTAGGAGTTCTTCACTGGTGATGAACTCCATTCGTTGCGTAGCGACAAGACAGTTTGTCTTACAGTATTCAAAACGCCACTTCAGAATACCAGTTTCCCAGTCAATATCGGGATTGTGGTCCTTCTACCACGACATCGGAAGATAGCCGTCTACCTTGGTGTCCGGCATATCCGCAAGTTCGAACCTTATATCATTCACATGGTCGCCTATATTCATTCTCACCGTGGTGGTGTAATGTTCCCCGGACCCTGGAATCTAGTTGCCACTTGCATCAGAGATTGGTGTTGGATGTTTCCGAAGGATAGATGGTAATTGGGGTTTCCTAACCCATGTGCTACTTAGCACGGCACCCGTAGCGCCACTGTCCAAAAGAAGTAAGGCTTCCTTACTATTTCTATGCGTCTTGAAATTCCAGTCCAAGCGGACTTTCACGTGTATTGACCTAGTATGGGCCGGCGGGCCAACTAGCTTCGGCCGCTTAGCTGGTCTTTCTTCGCTAACAGGTTTTGTTCGCTTAAGCGTCATAATGTATCTCTCGTTTATAATAGAGTGTGGGTGTTTACTATCACGCCAGCGAGATTTCGGGTTTTTAACCCTCCTCAGGTAAACTTGTAAATAAGTTCAATTGCTTAATCAAGTCCTGCCTGATTGATATACATAAGTGAAACAAAACCAACGAAACCAGACCATCTCTATCGGTCTTCCCCAAGGAAAGCAAACAACAAATGAAATATGAAATAAACCCTCGCAAAACCTTAACAAAAGAAAACCCGTAATCTCACCCTGTCCTGACAGTGGCGGATCAGCCTTGTTCTTTTGTAACGGTAAGGGGACTCACCTAGTCAAATTTCCCTTTCCTTCTACCCTTTTCCTCTGCGCCTTAATGCGAAGAGTGGTAGTCAGCTTTCTGGTTTCTCAGACACTGCCTAAAGGGCTTACCTAAATACTTCCATCGGTATCAACCTCCAAAATCGGAGGGGAGCCGCGGACCTCGGTAACCCTTTTGACAACAGGGGGTTGAGCCACAATGCGACGGTGTTTAGATACCGTAGGTGTTAAATGCTCAGCCTCAGAAGCAGACCGCATGCGTGACGGTTTGATTGATTGCACTACGGGTTCGAGAGCAGTACACTGTTTCCAAAAGTAACTCTCGGTTCCACACCGCGAACATTGCTTTAGCAGACGGCGTTTGTCAATCAGAGTAGTCAGAATATTCCGATGTTTGATTTCATAGTATGATTTCTTAACCCGGGAGGGGTTGGCTGTGCTCGCTTGAGGCCGGGGATTACGGTTCCCAGGGGCTCACTCCTTCTTTCGTTGTCGCTTAGCGACCGCGCACCTGTCATCTCCTCGTTCGTGGGTGGTAGGCTTTTCCTTAACAACCGTTCTGTTGAAGGATGCAACGTATTCCAGCTGATGGACAGTGTTGCGAAGCAGGTTTAGGTAATCGATGTACGCTTGCGGGTGTGGAGTTTTCAGACCTCAAGCATTTCGCAATTCAGCGGTCATGCCAATGCGTGCTGTGTCCTTCACTACTACCGCGTCGTAATGCAACTCACTAGCTAAGCGAATGAGTTCATCGACAACTTGGTCCACCTTTCCTGGCTTCATAGCCAAACCATTCCACTCACGAAGAGCACGATCCCGATCTGAATGACCGCTGAAACTGGACTCTAGGCGTTTTCGGAAGCCTCCCCAAGTGCGCAACTCATTGCTTGGGTTGAAGGTCACTCCTACCCGTTGAGCGGCATCCTGGCTAATGTGTACTTGGATGCTGTTGTACCATTTCTTTGCGGCCCCTTCAAGAAGCGCGATGATCAGGCTGACTTTATCCATATCCGACAGCTTACAGTGTCGATAGTAGTCAAACCTAATCTCCCCATCCTGGATGAATCGCTGTGTGTCAAGTGGGTATCCATAGAACCCCTTGATCCCCAATTTCTCAGGCTTCTTCTGCCGAGTGTGGGATTTCTTGTTGGACTTTCAAAGAAAGTCCGTCAAGGCTTGACACCGCTCATCATACCGTCGCTTCTTAGCATCATTCCAGCGCGACTTGTGTCGCCCCAGAAATCTGCTGAGATCGGGGAGGGAGGAGGAAGATTCGTCGCTACTGCTCGAGGAGTCGGAATCACCCAGTTCTCCTGCTTCGCCGACGTTTCCAACACCTGGTGGTCTGCTACCACCATCTCCACCAGTGTTTCCACCGCGGAGTCCCAATGGTTCCTCATAACCGCTAAAGCGGTCCTCCGAGCTTTCGTGACTGGCTTCTGGCAGAGAAGCTTCCTGAGGGGAAAACAGTCTCCTGGGAGGTGTGGGGGATGGAGGACCTTTAGCAGCAAGGACCTTATCCACTCCCCTCTAAACTAGCTGTTGGAAGCGGGGACAAGCTCCAACATCCGTATGGTCTTCCGAACCACAGGAACGACAATGAGTCTTTTTCAACTTCGGACCTTTAGGATTTTGCATTATTGGTTTACCGGTCCCTTTCATACATGGCGGGCTATGGTGAAATGCGATATTCCCATCAGGTCTTCCCTCGATCCTACAAGTAGGAGAACAATAAGCCGTATCTGACTGCGCTTCTACCCCTGGAAACCCAGTCCTCCTGACGCTACCCGTGGGTTTGGCAGGAGCCGGCGGTGCTGTCTGGAGGACAAGCGGTGCCGGATTTTGTGGTGTGGCTGGCAAGGGAGTTGCTTCTGCCACCGCATATGGTCGTCAGCTTCTAAAACTATAGTTGGCGTTGATGGCTCAGCTGGAAGGGCTGCGACGGCGGTCGTAGTTTTAGGTTTTGCGGGTCTCTTTTCCTTTGTTACCCCTGCCAGGCGTGAAGACCTGTGCACCGTGCCTGAGCCAGAAGGGCTCGGAGATCGGCTGGCTAGGCGTGCTTCAACAGCGAGGGCAAAAGGTGATACCCGCGATGTGCCTGGAGTGAGGCCAAGTCTCAAAGCCTCCCGTGCATGTAGCGTTAAATGCTCATGCCACGTGACATTTGCAATGGCTTCCGCAAAGTGCGGGGCAAATCTGATCGGTCCTGTGCGGACAAGGGGAAGCGGAGGAGCTTGCTCCATTATCAGATCATTTTCCGAATCAATGCTGATTCCTTGGCTCACAGCCCACTCGAGGGCCTTTAGGCGACCCTTCAGCGCTTACGCTGTCATGACCTGCTGGCGATAGGCATCTTGGACCTTCTTTACCCAGTCGGTTGCCATATTGACCATATTCTCTTGAAAATAGGTCTGCTTTGCCTCCACAAAGCATTCGAGTTGGGACTGTGCTTCCACGAACCTACGGCCTACTTCATGTAGGACGTAATTCTCAAAGACTTCGTGGGTAAAACGTTCAAAAGTAAGCCCTTCAGGGACCGCCTCAGGTACCATCAAAGAGGGATTGTGGGTGATGGATTCCAGAAGTGCCCTAGGATGAGGGACCACCATGGTCTGACATTCCTCAGGCACCTCAATGGGTGCAGCTTCAATCAACTTCGTAACCGCCTCCCAACCCAGGCCCCTTAGGTCTGCGATAACATCGTAGTCCAAGAGGGGGCCCGGTGTGGAAGGGACGGAAGTCCGTTGTGAACGCGTAAGAGACATTTCAGACATAGTACTTTCCACCCTGGGCTACTTGTTCCTGACAAGGTTACCAGTACTCGTAAATGACAGAAAGGGGTCTCGAGGAGCAACAATTCTCAGGAGAGAGTTAAGTGAAGAGCTTAACGATATACTGTAACGGGGGCAGCCTATAGGAAGATGGATCTAAAGGTTGCGACCACACCAAAGACTCAATGCAAAGTTCACAGAAGGTAAAGATAAAATAATTGAATCAAATGATAAAACTTAATATCGTTAAGCCAGAGCTTCACTCAATTCAAGTCTTCTCGAGAGGAGAGTTGGTTATCAGAGTAGAGTGCCGTTCGCGTTTACTTAAGTAAAATTATAAAGCCAACGACACCCTTCCCTACTCCGACCGATAAGTGAGCTCCCTTCTCCACTCTGGGATCATCGGACACATGGCCCTTCCGGAATTAACTTCAGGGCCTGTGGATCGCGCGGGTAAGTTGAGTCCGTTCAATCATAAAGGTTTTCTGCAATGCAGTTTGATTATGCCTGCAGGAGAGAAAAACCTTTCCGATCGCCGTCTTGTCAATGGCCAACTGACAATTCGACTTTGGACCCAAACCTAGGTATGAGACTCAGTAGCCCTATGGCTTTTTCCGTCTATGCAAGCACTGCAGTCAACTGTGTCTACTTGGCCTATCGGCAGCTTTTCTTGTGGCTGCATAGCTCCCCCGGGAAGTGTCTTTACGGAGTTGGCTAAATAGGCGCTACCTATAGCGAACCGTTCAGGGATCACCTTAGCCGTGATAAGACTGAATGCCTCTTAGAGTCCTGTAACGTCCCTCAGTAATGGTATAGCGCCTGGGGTATCGTTGTGTAAGTAGTAGAGTTTTATCCGGACAAACTTCCTTTCATCCCCGACTCTCCGATAGCTATTCCGGGGGACCCCCATACCTCCCATAGGGATTATAGGCACCTAGAGTACCCTCGGAAGGCCATCTGATGTCAATACTAACAATTTGCCCGGGTCCGCCGTCGCACACCCCTATATATATCCTGCGGACAGCATCTGGTCAGAAGGACGGCAGTGACGTATACGGGGTTACGCTGCCATCTTCGATTTCTCAGTTTTGTTAGGCTTGAACCAACTGTCACCCTTTCCCACCTGTCGCAAGGGGCGAACGTGGGAGCCGCAAGGGGGTGTTGGACGCGCCAAAATTACTCCAACCACCCTGGGGTACTTGTAGTAGGATTTCGCGTTTCGCGTAACGTTAGGGGAGGATAACTTGAGGTCCACGATTTCACACGCGATCCCCAAGGTAGGGTAACTGAACCCTATCATGGTGCAAATCGCTGCGGAAGTCTGTGTAACGTCCCTAAGCGTCACCAGGAGGTTCCGCGTAACTGACGTATTTGTTACACGCGAATTCCACGAGCTTGAAACACCTGGTTACATGAATCTAGCACACGCGGCGGCCTCTACACTGCTTACCATGTTTTCCTAAGGCCCCCTGTTACCTTGCCTAAGTGGTTACCCTGTCTAACTGAGGAGATGTGTTACCCTATCTAAAGGATTACCCTGCCTAACCATGCTTCCAGGTTACCCTACTCAAGAGGGTTACCCTGCCTGACTGTAGCTCCGGGTTACCCTGTCTAGCGGGGTTACACTACCTAAGTGTGTACCAAGGTTACCCAGCCTTGCTGGGTTACCCTATCTAACTAGGTACCTAAATACCCTTTCTTCAGTCAAGGTACTTATGGTTGCTATGTCACTTTGCAGGTGTCTGGTACCGTTCCTGTCCACGTCCTAGTAGGACCACTGGCTGGGCTGAGGTTCGGTAAGCTATACCAACTGATCTAGGGGTCGTTACACTTTTATATGCCCAACCTAAGTACTGGGAAAAGTGTATAAATAGTTAGCAGTCCCCCGTAGTTAAGGGAGGCCCCGGTTTCCCTCGATGAGAGTTTCTTCCACCCTTCTTCCATAGTCCGCTGGCTTGGGTACTGGTTCTCACCCTCGATGGAAACCACTGCCCACTTCCTCAAGAGACTAGCCCTCGCTCAGGGGGCTTATGGCCTCATCCGGCAACTCTCCCCTCCTGGCATAGGCATAGTGCCCTACCGAAACCGCAGACTGGCCATGGGCCTGCTGCTACCGATCCTCACCTACGGAGCTGACCTCCTCATCCCCAATGCTTCAATGATGGGTAAGATGGAGGTCTTTTGGAGCAAGGTCCAACGATGGGTCACAAACTGTTACTGCTTCTCATCGACTCCTGTATCTATCCTTCCCTGTGAGGCTTGCCTCCCCCCTCTCAACTCGCTCCTCGCCCATCGCCGGAGGATGGCCACACTAAGGTTGGCCTGTTCCCCTCCCGAGATCAACCCAGCGGCAGCCCGGCTGCCCCCATCATTTCCATTCTACTCCAATTTTAAGGCAGGGGACTCCTCCCGCCACCTCCTTCGGGGCCTTAGGGCCCACTACATCCCCCTCCGCTGGAACCAACCAAGACCCATACCTGCTGTCCGCTCCCACCTCCCAATCGATGCAATGTGCTACCTCTTGGTCAAGGTGGCAGCGGACGGGTTCAAACTCCCACAGATAAACTCACACCTTCTGCCGGGCACTGTCCTAGCCCCCCCTCCTCCGATCCCAGGTGCTGTCTCCTACAAATTGATGAAGGAGGAGTGCAGAAAGGTTCTCCTCACTGATTGGAGACTCCTGTCCCCACCCCCTCCTTACTACCAGTACAAGCTGTCCCTACGCCCACATGCCTTCATTGGCCTCGCCCGCTTCACAGCTGGGCGAATCCACCAAATGCCCACTGGCAAGAGCTATCTCGCTGCGCATCCCTCATGGAACGATACTGATCGCTCTCCCACCTGCCCTTCCTGCGACGCTGAGGACGAAACCTTCGAGCTCGCAATTGTCCACTGCCCCTCCAAGTCCCGAGAACGCCAGCTTTACCTTCCGAAGCTGTCTACGATGGACCATGGCTCTCCACTTTGGGCCGACCTGGACATGATCCTTGGTCTTGCCTCATACATCCGTGCCACACGCACTAATTTCCCGCCCACCATGCCAGCAGTTCTTACTACTGCAGCCTCCTCCTCCTCCGACTATGACTCAGACTGAGCGGTTTGACTTTCCTTTTATATTCATATCTTTCCTGTCGGTTATGATTTCTTTTAGGGTCATTTCATTCTATACTTTTTGAATTAGTCGCCATTGCTGGGCGCGGTGACGGTATGGTCATCACTAGGGGAGAACTTGTGCGGTTATTTCCTTTGTTTTGCACGTTTGGAATTAACGTTTCGTTTATGCCATAGCCAGCGCTCCATGCAGGTTCCTGTATGTTAACAGCGAATATATGAGATAATCAAAAAAAAAAATCAAACCCCGTAGTTAAGGGATCATCAAGCAACGGAGAAGAGACCTCAACAATATATTCAGTGATTCAGTTATTAAGTTAAGAAGTAATAAAGCCTTCGAGAACCCCCTATCTTAACCATACTTTTTACCGAGCTTTCCTGACAGTTGTACGATTTTCTCGATACGAGCACGGCCTAGTCAATTCAACAGTACCGAATTGGCTACCCCGTAAAAGGCAAAGACCTATTGTTCTTTCTGTGGTTAGGCAGACTATAGCAATGTTGGAGCATGCCAGAAGTTCCAACAGTATGTTCTAAGGGGTGTAAATAAAGTTTTCATATTTTGCAAATCTCTGGCCTCACTTTCTCCTCTGCAACAATTGTATCACCCAGATTCTAATGACGCTAGGTAGGAAGATTGATTAAGGACATTTGATGAACCTAGTGGGGGCCTTGGTGGAAACCCTGGCCGAAGCTGTAGTGAACAACAACCAGGAGGTGGCAATGTTGTCAAAGGTGGACGAGTGGGCAATTCTGACTTGTGGAGCAGAAGGGAAGTTAAGATTTCACCCTCCCTCATTCAAGGACATTTCTGGGCCGAACATAGTGTCCCTGGAAGGAGGCTAAGAAGTAACAGTATGATTAGTGGTATCAAGTCTGGACTTACTACCTTCGGAAGTGCAATAAGAAATCCCACACCAGGCAAAAGAAATACCTGAAGTTGAGTATTAAGGGGTTCAAGGGATACCGCCTTGACATGTAGCGATTCATCCAACTTGTAGAGATTTGAATGGCCTACTCTCGACACCTTAAGTTGTCGGATATGGGTAAAGTCAGTTTGATCATCCTACTTCTTGTAGGGCCGCCAAAAAATAGGACAATAGCATACGCATATATATAAGTGAGGATAATGCTCTCAGGGCCTGACTTACCATCCACCCATGTAATGACTTATGTACTTAAGACCGATTATAAAAGCACACGCAGTCCAGTTTCGGCAGTGGCTGTGGTCTCGATAGTGTCCTTGGTGAATGAAACAGTGTGGCTATAAAACCTAGAAAGGTGGACCTGTTTGATGAAAGCTCATTAGCTTAGCCAGGGAGTTGCATTATAAGGTGATCTGAGTAAAGGAAAAAACTTGACTTGGTATGATCTAAGATTTCCATCCTGGCTGGGGGCTGAACGCTCTATACACCAAACTATAAATCTACTACATTAACCTTTTGCACAAGATGGTTAACCAGCTGGAAAATTTAGCATCTTTGAACTATATATTGTTAAAGAAAATCATACTCCTGATAATCGTACGAGGAGAAGGTTGTCTAGTGCTAAACTACGGCAGAACAAAGAGTGAGTTGCGGGTAATGGCAATCCCAAAAACCCTCATGCCACGGCCAACTCTTCCTGGGTTAAGTGCTCCATGTATGAGGAACAACACTAGAATATTAGAGCAACTGTGAGTGACAAACCCAGCCTGCTAAAACAATGCTCTCAGTGTGTGATGGAGGGTCACTTTTTGAAAACAGTATACCACACCTTCGCAACTTGTACAGTCTTTCAAACCAGCTCCAAAGCGACCTGCTTGAGAAACAGGCTGGTGCTTCAACTACACCAAACATCAACGCTTTGAGGCTCCTCCAGTTGAGATAAAAGTTACCAAGCTCGACTAATTACCTTCGATATTGCAGAGTTATACTAATGCTAGTGAATAGGTAAATTATCGCAAAACACCCAAAAGACACTACAAAGCTGATTGATAATTCTTGCAATTAGGCCAGTAGGACAAGAGTAGGAACGATGGGAAATTGGACTATGTGAGTCCACTCCTCCATCCAACAACATTGAGCTGTTCAATACT
>QFET01025498.1:5259-22051 GCA_003316355.1 Tuber calosporum | reverse complement strand
GCGTTGTGTCTTGGCTTTGGTGGGGTTTGTGTACAGACTTATTGATCGTGACTGTATCTAGTGCTTGAGTACTCGAGTACGAGTATTATGTGCAGATGAGCCTCGTCGGGTCCCCCCTTACGACGAGGGGAAGGCTTTGCCGCGCTATCCGCTCGTGGTCCATTGATGGTTACAATCGGAGTAACACTATCAAGGATTGGGGGGGGAGGTCATGTTAGGCGGCGATGTGCGTTTCTTTTCGCTTTATTTTTGGGGTGCGCTGCGGGGATTGCTGCCTGACTGAGGGGGTAGGGTATAAAGGGCGGCATCCTTCCTGAGTGCCGGTAGCGTTTTTTTGCATTTCTCTATCTTCCCATTGTCTTCCTGAGGATTCTCTTAGGGGCACCGGTGTCCAAAGAATCCTGAAAAGAGTCGAATCAGGAGCCCGCGTACTTCTGAGATGTCCCAGTCCGTTTTCTAACCTGATCCGGCGCGTGGGTATTATAGCTAGAACCATTGCCAGTTTCTTTGCGAATCCCCCACATTTGAGGCCTATCAGAGGGGTTGTCCCGATGGGCAGCAGTTTACCCCACCCTATTTCTTCCTCCTATCCTCTGACTGGACAGTCGGGTTTGTCTAAGACACGAGAAGTTCGTTATCACATTCACGTGATTTTCAAGGGTACATCAGTTAAAGGCCGAAACATCGTGCACCGGCTATTTCGGTGCCTTCCAGCATTGGGGGCTACTTGGCTGGCGCCCCAACCGACGAACGAAAGCAATGATGTGACATAACTCAGGTTACCGTACCTGTCGTGCTTGTTCAAAACCAGAATTATATGGGAATCATAGAGCACCGAGTACTGCACGGTACTCCACTCGGAGGGGTAGGTGTAAATAGTGATTTGACAGGGGGAGCTCCATAGAGTGGGGCGGGGCGGGCTTTAGAGGTATCTGAGTGTGGTAGGTATTGAAAGGGGACATAAATCCACATTTCGATTCAGGAGATTATATTCTATTAGGGGGATCCTTTATAATCGCTTCCTCGCGCGGACGCTTAACCACACTCTGATACCGTAATGCTTGCTTCCAAATAACAGCGTAAAATCCGCTGCGTAATGGATTGAGCTCAGAACAAAGAAGGCTTCGGCACAAACATCTACTGCGGTAGGGTTTATTGTATTCTGCATGTAACCTATTTTTCGAGGCTCCATTCATTTGCTAAGACAAAACAAGTTCCCCCCCCCACCTGGCAGCTTAGCTCTAGGGCGCAACATGGTCATCTGGCTCGCACTTCCGGATCAACAGAGAATAGTGGTTTGAATTTTATTCCAGGGCTAAACCGGTGAACTCGGGGGTGTTATGCTACCGTAGCGAGCTAGCGTGCTTGAGGTTTTATTTGCATAATATTATAATAATAATATTATGATACTTGATTCATTTTGGTTTGTTGCACAAATTCAAGATGATCACGAGTGAAACAGAGGGCCCTGGTCCGTCAGCCTCTAGGGATGCAGTCGAGATAAACTACAGCCGAGCTTGTAGCCTCAACTATCCGACAGCCTATGATTGCGTGCCCTGGACCCGGTCTCGTGGGGAGCCTCAAGTGTCCGTGGGCACCCGAGATTTAGGTAGCCAAGGGCGGATACAGTACAGGGGTTCTCGACACCGACGATCTGCAAGTCTTGCTTTGAATCGAAACGCATGGAAAACGCAAAGACCTATTCACGTCACATAAGTATCCTACCGGTGCCTGAGCGGATGCCAATTTCCCCCGTTGTCCACCTAAAGTGTAAATCCAACGAGAAGTGCACAAAGTCAAGAGAGTCATAAGCTCTCACTCTGTCACGCTGAGATCATAGTTTCGAGAGCGATGGCCGGAACTTCTGGAGAAACCCGAGCCCTCGGATTGCCTTATAGTGTGAAACTGGTTAGGGAAGCTTCAGTAATTTTGTCTGTAGCGAAAAGGTCGCCTATGATCTGATTGGAGAAGCTGGCGATGGATGACGTATTACGAAAAACCTCCAATGATTTACAACCCAGGATTTCTTGATAACTGGATTCTGAGTGGCGGTGAATATACCGCCAGTCTGCAAGTATCGGTACCTGCGGGAATCTATAAGTCTCCCTCATTTGTGCATTATGAAGCTAGACACAGTCAGCTGATGCAAAGGAGATATTTTGGATTACTCCCATTTTTCCTGATGTTTAATTGGGTAGGTATGGATACACGAACAAACATCCACTAAAAGGTGGTTACTCGAGTACTGCAACGGCTTGCTCGGAGAAAATTGATTGGAGCACGACGGACCATGCTTAGATCCCTAAGGATAGCGTGCGGTTTAATACAGTTCGAAGTTATGCTCGAATACTTCTCACGGAAAAGCGAAACCGGATCTTGGGGGTATGTAATACTTCTAATGCCCCTATGATACCTTACCAATCACCCAAACCTCAATTTTAAAACACTCCCATGTACGAGTACTGTATGCTAATCTCCACGAGCCAGAGCAAGCTGTGCCCGACCAAATTCAACAGCCCACCTGCCCTTTTCAACAGAATTACTAGGATCAGTTTGATTAGTCATGCGTTTATCCAAGCACCGGAGCGGGTGCTCACGGGGCAGTAATCACTGATCGAATGTAGCTACTGCAGCGATCTTGTTTCTAAACTAAAGTGACTATGCAAAAGTCTTGGTTGTTTCCATGCCTTCAATAATTTAAGACTTTCACCAAGACTTTTGCATTGTCACTTTAGTTAAAATAGCGCCACTGCCGTTCGTGTCACTACTGCAAGGACTAACTGACCAATTTCCCAGGTCTTGGTTGAGTAGGTCCTCAATGGCCAAGCATATCCTATGGGGGGGGGTATTGCGCAGGGGCCGAGATTTGTTGTCTTATCAGTTTTTTCCTCAAAAACCGAGATGGGGGACACCGTAAGCCAGCAGCATCAGGTTGACAACTAGACTGCAATATAGAAAATTCTCTATCAATTGTTCTCCTATCCTCACCAATATCCATCCTTCATTTCATCAACCTATCTCTATTTCAACAGTCCATTTGGCCTACATTCGTTCTACATTCGCTCTCTACTACTATTTCTACATATACCAATCAGGCCATACATTAACATCTGGCCTACAATGAGGCTCTCTCTTCTCACTTCACTTGCCTTCTCCCACTTAATGCTTGCAGTTGCAAAACTCATCGTTGACTTCAAAGGCGGTGACCATCCGAGCACGCTCGGAAACATCGAGCTTGAAGGTCAAGACTTAGGTTGTAAGATCACTAGTGCTGGAAACGCTGCTTTTATTAGAGCTGAGAAGGATCCTATCACTGGAATGGATGCTTTGCATTACCATCGTGACCCTCACTTCAGAAGAGCAGAGGTTAAAGCTATGGCCAAGGCCGATGTATGAATACAACTCCCCTGATGGGGGTCCAATTTTGTACTAACATGGATTACCACCTTAGAACAAAGCTGTTGAGGATAAGACTTACTACATTGGGTACAACTTCCGTCTCGAAAAAGCTCATGACGGACTCGTCATCTTTCAATGGTAAATACTACACTTTTCTCCCTCCTTGCCCGCAAATCCACTAACAATTATAACCCCGCATAGGAAGAAATGGGACAAGGAGGCAGCCCCAAAGCAGAACATTCCTCTCTACGTTCACTTCAACTCCAAGCTCGACCTCGTGATCGAGTACACCATTCCGGGCACCGATGGTTCCAACCGCGAGATCGTCTGGACCGGCCCGCTCTCCGCCGGGGATACCAGCCACTCCCTCGGCTTCGTCATCAACACGGATAACAAAGGCAAGGGGTGGCTAGAATTCTACGTCGACGGCAGGAAGCAGAAGTTCAATGCTGCCCACGGAGGTGGTAACCGTCTTGAGGACGTCTTCCTCCTTACCGGCAATACCTCTCCCAAGTTCGGAATTTATCGTGCTGAGGCTGTGGGTAATAGCAACGACGGGGACAAGTACTGCCCATCTAGCATGGTGTATACGGGAGGAGTCGCCCCCGCGGGCACAGATAGAATCTTCAATAGTTATGTCTATCGCGTGCAGATTTCAGATACTAGTCTTGAGGAGGTAAAGGAGGCTGCGGGGCTTTAATGAAGGATACGTTGTGGAAGTAAACTTGTTGATTTGTGAGATGGGGGTGGTGGGTTAATGGCGCATTGTGGTCAAGTATTAATGTACGGATTGTATTTACGGACCTATTGCATTTGTTTGTTTGTGCATGCTTGATATTGGCACATGTTCGAGACCTAAATGGGGGGGCACGATCCAAAAAAAAAAAAAAAAAGAACTCTACTTGAACAGGAATAGTTCAGTATAGCTTATGAGCTTTAGTATAATACGTGTATGGAGTGAATAATTCGCAATTAGCCGAGCTAAGTTAGGAGCCTAGTATTTGTGCGACTGCGTCTAACACGGGACTGTCTAGCCCACCTGAATGCCCTCCAGTGGGATATCAGGGAGCTCATCACCAGTCAATTTCCAGCGAGCAAGATGCTATTACGTGAGATGATTGAGATCCCCGAACCCTCTCGACCGATACATGTGAAGATTTTGTTTATAGTTTCTTTGTTGGGATGAAAACATCAAACAAAGCCTTCACTTAAGGTTCTCCTGTGACACGTAGACACAGGAAACCTTCACTATCGAGGTGGGGTTTACAATTGAGAAGCGTGAGCACCTATTCACACGTAGGTAGATGGAATTGCGCCCTCTAAACCCTCAAGTATATCGTCAAGCGTCTGACGGTAGCGCCCCCGAACAACTTTGTTTTGCCTAGTTTTCCGACCCCTTTCCCTCTTTTCCTCTTCCCAGGCTGGCTCTCTCCACCCACGCTGGATTATAATTATGCCTCATTTTCGGAAAATTCGTGAAAGCATTTCGCTCCAGGAAAATGGGTCCGATTTCTACAAACATGTATGGTACAATTTATGTGCTCTCTAAATCTTCAACATCCATTATTCCCGGCTACTACCTCGTAAACTGGTAAGGGCCTGTTTGGCAACGCTGCGACCGTTCCCCATACAAAAATTGTTTTCCTTCCATTTCGAAATGGTCACTTTGTATGGGGAAAGGTCGACGAACGGAACGGTCGCAGCGTTGCCAAACAGGCCCTAAGTATGATATGTCTTCTCTCCGGTAGCCTCTATACATCTCATGAAGGCTTCGATCTCAATCCCCCGCTTCATAGATCAGTCTGTTGGATATACTTGAGCCATTACACGCTAGAGTAGACCAGATTTAAACCCCTTTCCTCTGTATAGTTTACTTCCCCCCCCCATTCCCTCCTAACTCCAGTCATCACCCTTCATACTCCTCTTGCCACATTCAGCTCTCCACCCTTCAACCCACTTCACCCTGTGAAACCTTCCCCCAGATAATTGTCTCTCATCCCAACATTTTCAACACCGCTCAACTACTCAGGAGTTGCAAATACGGCACGAATGTATTGGCGAAGCTCCATAGGGTGCCCACTCAGAGCAGAGCCACGGTATATAAAAAAAGTCTAGGGAAGGGAGATGAGCTCCCACATGATACTGAATCCCTACTCGAGTGATAGCTGCGCTCGAACCCGAGGTTGAATGTCTCTCCTGGGTGACCCTGGGAGGGTAGTCACATCTGCTGAGTGATCAATTGTGATCCCTGCTCAGTAAGCACGCTGGGATTCCCTCAAAATTTATCATATCCGCTCAAACTCAACTTTGGTTCCTCGGGGAGCCCCAGAAATACGGAGGTAAGGCTATCCCGGCATCCCCTCAAATGCTCCGAGTTCTGGGGCTCCGCTGTAGTGCCCTTTTACCAGGGTTCAAGCCAAGGATACTATACCATGCTCAAAATTCACGGACAAACGGGTTTGCTATGTGACTGGGCCCCGTTCGCAATTCCTTGCCTCCACAATTGTGTGGGGATATTGGAGGAGGAGGTAGGTAAATAGGCTAATTACAGTACTTGGTCCACCGCAGTGGTCTACGCGGGAGCTCTACACTACTAGTACATACAAGTACAGCGGAATAAATTAAAGAGCCTTCAGCCGAGAGCATGCCCGCTTCTCGGTTTCCCAAATACCTATTCCTGTTCGGGGGGCGGTTTTGGGAGTTCGCACCGAAATTTCCTACCACAGCATAAACGGCTTTTGGATATTGGGGTTAACAAAGGTACTCCGGATGTGAATGAAAGTATAGATTTTCCTGTTTCATACTAGAACTCCTTAACTAAGAACTTGGCTACAGTATTGGCTTGATGTAGTGTTATCCCCTCTCGTCTCCCTCACCCTCGCTAGAGTGGCTTCTTTAGCTTCCCTGGTCACTGTCGCCATCCGGGCCGGGTTTCTAAGTTCTGCACCAGCCCTACCAACACCCAGGCATGGGTTCATGTATCATATGTCTCGAAGACTTGGCCAGGAGCGTGAGCCCTGTCTAAGCGATTCCCAGGCACCAAACAGGGTTGCCTCAAGCCCGCTATTGCGGTCGGGATTCATTGGGCATTCATCCATCGCGAGGTTTCTACAGGGGAGGGACCTAGTAATCCTTTGGGGGCGAATATGGCTTCATTAACGGTATACGATAGCTTCAATTTTCACAAGTTCTAATTCGCTGTGCTCGTCCTGCGAATCACATACATTTCATCACAAAGTCTATTGAGCATCGACATGACTGCTATAAGCAATTTCTGGGACGTCGCCTCCAACTGTGCCCTTGTAACCGGACGCTCTAGCCGCGGTATTATGATAACACAAGTTATGACTCTACTCACCCCGAATTCTTCAATGGTGGCATTTCTTTCGCCAGTGATCCGTACCACTGCGTACCTAGCGCCCACCGCTAGAACACCCACGGTGCTCAGGGCAGGTCGTCAGGACCGGCGCACAATGGGGAGACCCCGCCAGGGCTAGTGAGAGGGCAAATGTGAGGTTATAACGAACGCTAGACCAACCACGACATGTTCTATAGCGCTCACGATGAGCGAAAAAAAAATTCAGGCGAAAAAAAGTAGTGTTGGGAAAAGGCCTATACCGGGATCAAAAGTAACTTTTCCTTTTTATTTTATTTTTTATTACATAGGTAGTGTAGCTAGCATATCTACTAGTATCTACATTATGCATGATCTGAATTGATAACTTTTATTCCTAGGGTGGTATAAACTTTTCAAAAACGCATGGAAAGTAAGCTAACGAGACACACGGAGAGCGAAATATTTGAAAAAACCCTGAGCGGTTCCTGATGAACGCAGGGATGATATTAAGGCTTATAGAAAGAAGTGAGTGATCTTACAAGGCACAGGGGGGGATGTTTTGGAACACACCAACGTCGCTTACTAGCAAAAGATCCTTAAAAACAAGAGAGGTCACAAAGTGGTGTATTCAAAATTATCCCCCCTGGTACTTGTACCTGTACCATAGCAAAACACTGCAAGTGATATCATAAGTAAATTGAGAGCCTGTTATTATTATTTTTCCAGTAATGCAATAACAGGGGTCCTCAAAGCATGATATGATGGTAACAGCGGTCTTTCGAGTTCTTTATGCTGTTGTCGGGTTGGGTTTTCTGAAGGTCATGGTTGGAAGGCATGACATAAGCACTACTTTTATTTTTTGGCTTGGCCAGGACAATTGCTCAACGACTGTTGAGGGGGTAAGTTAAATTTACTCAAAGTCCCAGGAGGGATTTCAGACATGATTGGCCGGATCAGGGTCCAACTAAATCAAGGAATCACTGTTGCCGTTCTGCTTTGAGGTCCCCTAACATAACATAATTTTTGTTTACCACGAGCGGCACTATAATTATAGAGCTCCTAGGGCTACCGGTAATCAAGCAATGGGCCAAGACTAAATATTGAACTCGGGTTGAAGTCGTACAAGTCCCTAGCATATGGAACCCGAACATTTGAGTCCGAATTTTGTATGGGCGGTCAGATACGCACAGACAATGTGCCATACAAATTTGTTATCCCTGTGTTCGGGTTCTACAGTGCTAGTACATTTCAGGGACGTGTACTCGTAAAGGGGCGGGAGGGGGAGTAATTCACAGCTGCTTCCGGATCACGGGATGCTAGAAATCAAAAGGTACGAGTACAGGTCCAGAAAATCACCAACTGCTTTGTCAGCCACCCCACCCCTGCTCTTGATAGCGACACTCCCTTAGCCACCGCTCCCCTTCAGGCACTACTACTGCATCGCTGGTACTCGTACTCGAGTATCTGCTTGGGGGGTGTAGCTGAGGTATATCATATTCTTAGTCCTTTTCCCAAGAAAGTAAGCCAACACGAAATCGGCGGCCACAGTGTGGCGTAAATGGATGGACTAGTGGTATTACAATGTCTTGTATCGTACCGCAGGCTGCATGTGTCGAGTTGAGTGGCTAGCACAGCAAATGCCAGTATGGAAACTAGTTCTACAAGGCAGACATAAGCTCCCAGGAAATGCTTCATTTCCCATATCAACCCCCAAACCCTATACTGGTATCGTATACGCTTCGTCGGATCTATCATACTCTACCGTGGGGGCCATTGAGGACGATGCAAGCAATGAACCGGGAATATCATGCGGTGAACCAAGAGAGACCCCCGGAAATAAGCATTCCTTGGTGAAATCCCTCGTAACCTAGAAAATGAGGGTGGTTTAATCACTCGCTTACCTAGAAAGAAAGAGAGGGGGGGTACCCGGAGATCCCAAGACATCGAGCTTTGAGACTGCATGCAAGAAAATCGGCTCCGGGTTTGATACCACCGAGCCACGGGTTGAGAGCAATATCTTCAGCAGAAATACTACGCGTTTTACGAGTAACCATTCTATATCTCCTTTGTGCCTCGAGCCTAATCAAGGCTCTATTTAACCGCTAGGCAGAACGTTTTCGGGTAAATTCCCCACTACCTTACTCTCTGCCCTAAGCGTCCTCTTGATTGCGACGACGTCAGAAAGGAAGCCCTTCCTCCGTCTGTGCGGTACCCCCCCCCCTTATAAATTTAGAGCAAACAATTTTAACAACAAGCTCCATTCCTCCTCTTCTCTCAGAAACAACAAACATCACTGCCATACCACCCACCAACTGACGAGATTCCATTGAGGATGCCACCGATAATTGATTCTCATATCCACCTCTTCACCAGAGGCCACCTCCCACACCTCGCTTGGGCAACCCCAGAAAGCACCCTCTATGCCGAAAACTCCATCCCAGAATACCTCTCTAGTATCCCTCCTTCCAAGCTCTCTAACTTTCAGGGGTTTGTGTTCATCGAGGCGGATAGACGTTACACCACCCCGTCTGGTGAGGCAATCTCTGAAAACGACACCGTCACGTTAAAGAAGGCGTGGGAGTGGCCGCTAGAGGAGTTAGAGTTTGTATATGGGCTTTCAAAGACGCACGCTCAAGGGAAGTATGTTCTCGGGATTGTGCCCTGGGCCCCGATGAATCTCGGGGCTTTGGCAGTGAAGAGGTTTTACGAGTTGCTGGATGTTGAAGAGTGTGTCGAGAGGAAGGGGATGTTGAAGGGGTTTAGGTATCTAGTGCAGGATAAGCCCCCGGGGACTATCGGCCAAGTCAAGTTCCGGGAGAGTATGGGGTGGGTGTGGAAGAAGGGGCTGGTTGTTGAAATTGGGGTCGATACCAGGAGTGGTGGATTGTGGCAGCTGGAAGAGGCCGTTGAGGCTATTCAGGAAGTTGTCAAAGACTCAGATGGTGTTGGGAGCGTGGGGGCTTTTGTTATTAGTCCGTTTACCTACTCCTCCACCCACGATAGAAAGAGACGGTAGCTAACCCTTGACTGACCAGATCACCTCTGCAAACCAAACCTCCAAATCCCCCCCTCCGAAATACCCTCCCACCCAACCTTCCAAACCTGGAAATCCAACATCAAAGCCCTTGCTGCTTCCCACCCCTCTATCATTATGAAAGTCTCTGGTATATTCGCCGAACTCCCTCACGACGAGTCATTCTCCAAACTCCCCCTCTCCCAAAAGGAGGATGCAGTAATCGCCTATGTCACGCCCTGGATCTCGGAGGTCCTCTCCATTTTTGGCCCCGACCGGGTCATCTGGGGAAGCGACTGGCCCGTTTGTAAAGTGGGATTCGAAAAGATTTATCCAGCAGGAGAGTGTGGTGCGTGGGAGACATGGCATGGGTTGACGACCAAGGTGATGCAGAAGTTGGGTCAAGATAAGGATGCGATGGAGAAGCTGTTTTCGAGAAACACGGTTAGGGTTTATAAACTTAGTTGATGCACCTTATTGACGAGCGATGGTTTGTGGTGGATGAATGGACCGATGCTAGATGCTGCCGGTAGGTGCGCTATGGTTTAGATCAGATTCCTACGGTAATGACATGGGAGCTGTTCCCCTTTTTCCAAGTGAAGTAGGTTCCGCCGCTACTCTACTGCGCTCTTGAGTGATTCGCCACCCAGCCTTGAGCACCCTTTACCGCCCTAGCGAGTAAAGGGGTCGGGGCACACATTCTCACTCGTAACCATCCTTCCCCCACCTCGGCCCCACATCCCGACGATGCAGGAGGGCAGCATTTCCATCCCCCCAACTCCCATCCTCAAGGAAGAGTGGATCTGTGCCACCCATGAATGGTTTAGGGACCTGTCAGCGTGTATATCTACTCGTACTCGTAGTACTTGCAATTGCATACCGGTACTTGTACTAGTACCTATGTGCCATAGCCTTTGACAGTTAACGTCCCCCGACTTTGCCTTGGTGGGGTTCGGCTAGGGCTCGAAGATGTGGATGCTCTATTAGATGGGGAAAAGGGTGTTTTGATTGATATGCCCGAGCGGTAGATTGGAGGGCTTATGGCAGTACCAGTGTGTTGTTTGGTCTTTCGGGAGTATCGTAGAATTTCAATATCTCAATTCCCCCCATCCCGAGGCCCCATCGTGTAAATTATCATGAAATTAGGAAGGCGCACCTTCAGCTAAAAAGGCATTCAAGAAGAAAGCAATCAAAACCGGTTACCATATAGTGGCGTTTGGGAAGACTGCTAATTGACCTGCCTCCTGTGAAACACGGTAGATGGAATTTTAGATGGATGTTTGGTCGGTTGGGGACTAGTTAGTAGATGAGGAATCCCAAATCACGTATTATTCATTAGTCTACTTTGGAGTATACAAGTACATAGGGTTTTCGATAATACAGGATAGGGGGGAAGAGACAGACAACCTACTGTATGGCATCGTGAAGCCGAATCCTTTCCCTTCATCCAATAAGCATTCTAGAACGTTCGAATTCGGGCTTCTTTCCCCTCAGAAACTAGTGGCGTGTTCTAGTTCCATCCCAATTACACGAACGAGGCTAGCTAACGGTACCGTACCTTGCAATGCGGATCTTCCATCCTCCCATCTCGTATGTGCTCGGGCATGTATCAGCCTTGTCGATATGCATTAGCCAGCCACGTGCAAAGCCATAATACCTCGCAACCGCCACGGCAATTAAGCCCCAACGTGCAGGGCGGGGTGTAAGGGCTTATGTCTTTTTTCGGGGTTACTTCCTACTCGGGACTTGCCGGGACTTGTGTGCTAGAAACGCTTACTTTGCACACACATATATATATACCTGCCTACTTCTTCAGCCTATAGTCCAGGGAGAGAAGTGAAGTAGGGGGGGTGAGCAAGCAGACAGTCGAGGGAGCACACGTGCGGGGTAGTGATGTGCGGTACTGTGCTTGTACTTAAGCACTGGTGTAGCCCAAGCTAGGGCGCTGCAGCGGCAGCTTAGCGGAGGTGCGAACTCGACAGCCCGAGCTATCAAGGAAAGGGAAGGAAAATAGTGAGATAAAACCATGGAGCCGGCATTCTTTAAAGGACCTACTCCACCACCGATACCTACGAAGGACGTCTTATCGTGGATATTCGACGAGCCGAGATGTGAGGATGATCGAAAGGTATTTCTTCCGCTCTCTGTTTTGGTGGTGATGGGAATTGAGAGCCAGAGATGTTGAATATCTTAGATCCTAATCGATGCGAACGATGACTCCCGCCACGTAACCTACGGCCACGCCCGTAACACAATCCGGAGATTAATCAAGGGCTTAAAGGCAGCGGGAGTGGGAAAGGGGGATTGCGTGCTCATACATTCTTTCAACGACGTAACTCCCCCAGTTACTAATCGGCTTCCCGGCAACGAGCTAATGGAGAGGCATCGATACCCCAGATATACTACCCCATCCTCGGCCTCTCCATAATCGGCACAGGTGGGGTGTTCGCAGGCTCTAACCCGTCGTATACTCCCCGGGAACTAGTCCACCATATCGCAACTTCGCAAGCGAGGATTGTGATTTCCGAGCCGGAAATGCTAGCGAATGTTCGGGCGGCGATTGAGGAGTTGCCGGAGGGGAGTGTTAAAGCGGTGTATGTGTTCAATCCCAGGAAGGGGCAGAGCGTTCCTGCTGGGGAGAGGTCTTGGGAGGAGTTACTCAACTCCGGGGGGGAAGGGGAGGACTGGGTAAGGTTTGATGATAAAGGAATGGCCGAGAATACAGTTGCTTGCAGGCTTTTTAGCAGTGGAACGTCGGGGCTACCGAAGGCAGTGGAAATTACGCATTACTGCCTTGTAGCCCAGCATGAACTTGCGCATGAGACTGAGAAGGGACTCGAAGATGTGGGTTCACTATCACTACCACCATTACATCTTTAATCACTATACTCCCAAGCTAAGCTATGACACGGAATGTTAGCAAATCTGGACCCTAAAGCTTCCGATGTTTCATGTTGCCAACGTCCCCATGGTCTTCACGAGCATTTTCCGGAAGCCCGGTACTGGATACGTCCTCCGGAGATTCGACATGGAAACCTGGCTCTCCACTGTGGAAAAGTACAAAGCAACGCACACCTCCCTCCCGCCCATCATCGCCATCGGGATCGTGAAGTCCCCATTGACGGATAGGTACGATATTTCGTCTCTGAGAATGGTGGTTTCGGCTGCTTGGGCTTTGAATCCCGATATCCAGAGGATGTTGATTCGAAAAATCAAGCCTGTGAAGGGGCAAGAAGAGGATGAACCAAGGATCACCCAACTATGGGGAATGACGGAGTCAACCTGCATCGTTACCAAATTTAATCACCCGGAAATCGACGATACTGGGAGCGTAGGGAGATTGATACCGGGCGTTGAAGCTAAGTATGTGGGATCATTTCTACACCTTTTTCATTCTCGGCTACAGAGAGGGGCGATCCCTAATACGATTGCTTCCTTCACCTCACAACGGGCAGGATCGTAGACGATGAAGGAGCAGACATCAGCGACTACAATGTCACTGGTGAAATATGCCTACGGTAAGCAAGAAAGCTCTCGCCCCACCCATCGCCGTCATAGGCTCTACAATGTGGTGCCGCATCTGGAACCCTCTCTCTCTCTCCATTTAGGCATTTCGTTGGGGTCACTTGGCTGACAGTATCTACGATACGGGCGATTCTACAGCGGCCCGATAATGACAAAAGGCTACTTTGGGAACCCAGATGCTACCCGGACGTCCTGGGACCTGGGCGGGTTCTACCACACTGGCGATGTAGGGTACTGTGATCGGGAGACCAAGAAATGGTACCTGGTAGACAGGAAAAAGGTCCGTTTGCCGCAGTAGCACCGTTTTTTATTTTCTCCCCACGAACCTAGCGCTGGCTACAGTAGCTATAAGAGCAAAAATTCTAGTCCACTCCGATATACCAGCTTAGTTCGCTACCGAATCTTTTCGTCAAAGTTGGATTGGAGTTGGACTAAGGCTGGCCGAGCCAATACTTGTAAGAGGGCAAGAAGACTCTCCTTAGGACCAATCCGACTTTGGCGAAAAGATATGGCAGTTCATTTAGCGCAAACTAACAAACCGCCTTTTTCTCCCACACGTCTAGGAACTTATCAAAGTCCGCGGCTTCCAGGTTGCCCCGGTAGAGCTAGAAGGCTTACTGCTGGCGCACCCTCAGATAGTAGACGCAGCGGTGATAGGTGTTGTCCTAGAGGAGTATGGAAGCGAGCTTCCTAGGGCATATGTCGTTTTGCGTCCCGGGAACGCATCAGACAAGACGACGTCTTTGGATGAGGATGGGGTTAAGGAGTTTGTCAAGAGTCAGGTCGCGACGTACAAGAGGCTTGAAGGGGGGGTTGTCTTTGTGGACGCGATCCCGAAGAATTCTACGGGGAAGGCGCTCAAGAGGGTCTTGAGGGAGTGGGCTGCGAGAGAGATTGGGAGGGTTGGTGGTGGTGGTAGCTGTTAGGTGGTGTTCGGATATCGTTATTGAGCCTGGCTCAGTGTTGTATCTCGGATCCTATCTCTGAGTATCGATGCGGTAGACAAGAAACGAATATCATTATATCACGAGACACAGACCTCAGCATAGAAAGCAGAATTCACGATCCTTTTGCCCCGAAGAATTCCCCTCGGGCCTGTAGCTTACACCGTAAGTAACCCATCCCATCATCCCGTCCCCACCCTTCCTCCCTCCCCCTTATCCTAGAGAATTTTCTCACCGTTTCTGGTTCCTATCCCATCCCGCAATGTCGCGTCCGTCAACTGCTCCTCGCTCGCTCGCTCGCTCGCAATACCGGTAGGCGGAATGCATGCATGCAGCGACCCCGAACGCCCCCCATCCCCCGTCTCCGGTCTACTCCCCGACCGTTAAAGTTAAAGTGGTCTGCCGTCTGCAGAACGTCAGCGCGAGGTGAAAAAAGGAAAAAACGTGGAATTGATTCGAGAAGAACGCCAGGACGTTGGAGGTGCCTCCGGTTGGCCCTCCACGACGGCACAATCAGTAAATTACTACTCGAGTAGTACTAGCACTCGAGTACTCGTAAGCTCCCTTTGTATTTTTGCTTTTCACCAAAGTTGGCACCGGTGATTGCTCCGACTGAGGCTGACTTCGCCCAAAGGGGGAAATTCTAGACTTTCTAGCGTCGCTCTCGGTTACTCGTACTCGTACTCGAGTATCCCAATGATCTGATGTTCGTGACCCGCCCAGGTCTACATATAGCGCCAAGACTAGATGCATGAGACTTACCAAGAAGTAGATTTCAGAAGAAAATGCAGGGGCCCGGCCAACCCCAGTTTCCGGTACGGTAATTCAGGACCGCCTAGGCTGGGCTTTTCCCGGCCGCTAATCAACCAGGCCGACCCAGTTTCAACTGCCCAGGTCCACTAGAAGCACTGAGAAAATGGGTGAACCTCAGGCGCATTTTTGCGAGTACGAGCAACAAGTACTCGAGTACAGTATCAGACTGTAGGAAGTGTCAGAAAACAGGGATTAGAAAAATACCGCAAAAACTCAGCAGATGAACCATCGTCCATCAACCTCGGGTATCCCCGATTTGAGACAAAACACCCCGAGAAGGGATGGTGGTTTCTAGACAGAGTATAGCTTGGGGAGGCTGAGCTTGCTGAATCCCATTAACTCGCAGTCGTTATTTTTGTTAACCTACTCTGCTAAACCTACCGTATTGTGGCTTCGACAGAGATTGATGTCAAGATCACGCTCGAGAGTGGATTTACTGAGCCTTTGCTGTATATGGCGAATCGCCTGTGCGTGTCTGAGCACCCATACTAAATTGGTACCGGCACTCGCATTTTCTGGCACCTCTTACCTGTTACTAGCAATCATACTTAGATCCAGGCGACTGTTCGTTATTCTATACTCTGTGCTATTGACCCAAGATACATATGCAGGAAAATGCAGACCAAGGCGGATTAGCAAACGTCAGATCTTTACGAGTGCCGGTATTCCAGTCTTTACAAGTGCCGGCACGGTAGGGTTCCTACTTGAGTACCGTACTTGTGCAAGCTGCAATGACAACTACCGGTAGGGTGATAAGACAGGAGGCACCGAGTGGGTTTTGGACACGGTATTTTTTTTTTATTTTTTTTTCCCTTTCGAGAATCACTTGTTGGAGACAAGGAGTACTCGAGTGCAGGACCCGATCGACATCAAGGGCCACGAATCTGTATGAGAGCTCAGGTACTGCACGCACAGACTTCTTTTGATAAACTTTGTGAATCCCTATCACCGGCTACACCCCGCCTGTCACGAGCATTGCCGATATCAAAGATTATCTTTGGCCCCCTCGGAAGTGGTCAGCAAAGGGGGTGACTTGGGCTGACGGGTTCTCGAGGTTTCCTGGGCGTAACCGAAGTTCGGCCCGGACCTCTTCCTGAGGGGCAATCAGCTGTTGGGTTTTTTATATTTGATTTTTCCTCACTCTTTCAGTTCTTTTATGCAATTTCCATACTTGCCCTTAGTCACCGATTAAAAGTTAAGGTTGCTGCTTCTTGTTAAAATTACCACACTCTCCCACTCCAAGTGATGCTTCTAACCCTACTGCGATCAGTGCTGATCCCTGAGCTGACATAGGGGGGTGATTGGTGATCATGATACTACTTGTAGGTTTCAAGGGTGACCGACCACTGGCCACCACCAACACTGCCTATGACATACTTTTCCCCTCCCCTTACTCGAGTACAGGTATCAGGCAAGTAGTAGCTGAACACACGTGTAGGGCCAAAGGAAGAGTCAATGAACTTTGAAAATCGATAGGACCCGAAATAGAAAAAAAGTTTTAAATAAAAAAAATAGTACTCTAGAAAGGACAAACAAGCATACTAACTCTATGCCCTCACATATTGAAGCTCTTCTTGCAATAAGGATCAGGAGGGAATGTATTTAGTTAGTTGGTTAGTTAGTTAGTTTTCTTCTTTTCCTTCTTCTTATTCCTATCCTCTCTACGAGTGACTGGCTATGATTTTCCAATCTCTTTGATACCTAAAATTAGTTGACCATCGCGCTCGGGCTGTTGTTTCCTTTTTTTTTTTTTTTTTTTTT
>QFET01025495.1:63240-73754 GCA_003316355.1 Tuber calosporum | reverse complement strand
GTTCCAGGAGTACGGTATTTGCAGCCCTGGAGCGAGTGCATAATAAACTTCCCGCGTCAGGGATTTTTTTTTTCGAAACTAGCACTGGTTCATCTGAGCCGCTCCGCTACGTAAACTCCAAACTCCAAGCGTTAAAGATGGGTTTTCGGGATCACTAGATATGTTTCTGAAATACGGAGTATGTTTGAATTGGTCGCAGCTTCACTGGTATAATACTTTCTATAATAATTATCAAGCCTTTTTCTCACATCACCGGGTACCGTATTAGGAATCCCTGGCACACCGACTGCTCTTGATCCTGGTGCCTCTGGATGGCAAACTGTTTTCCTACTTGTTTGTGGCTTGGATACAGTTATTCGGGTCGCGTCAGTGTGATTAGCTTGTGGCCCGCAACTGCACACAACCTCATTGCCTCTGATTTATGGCACTTTGATTCGCTGCGGCGTGGCTAGGGTTGGCACTTGTTGGAGTCTGGGGTGGTCCTGCATCGTTTGCGATTGGGTACTCGAGTAGTGCGTCCGGAGGGGGGTACAGTACTTGTACGTGCACCTCCTAAGTTTTGCAGTCTATGTTACGCTAGGAGTCCTCAAAGTGCTCGTAGGAGGGCAACGGAGGTCTTCCAATTCGGGCTGGGAGGTATCATAATTAGCTAAGAGCTACCAAGTCGACCGAGGAGCATGAGGAGACCATTTCCACTCCTCAAGTCTGTTTCCTGGCACTAACCTAGTGCCCTCCTCCACAGAGTTATCGTAGTAGGTGACTACCATGACTACGATATCATGATCACATGGAAGGTAAGAGATACTACCACTAGCCTATTTGGACAATTGGGAGTAAATCTAACACAGAGGTTTTTGCATCCATCATGGCCATGCTGACCGGTAGACTAAGTTATAGATTTTTCGATATTCTGAGTACTTTACCCCCTTGAGAACAGCAAGGCTTTTCCTGTCACGGCTACCCAAATAGGCTAGTATTCCAGACATCAAACCGACCGGAACGTCTCAGCATCTGGGATAACCACCATCGTTAATTGGGTTTTTTTTGGCTTGGCCATGAGAATCACTCAATTACCTTCGTGGGGTACTCAAAGCCGGACCGGGAATTTTAGACATGATTGGCCAGACTCAAGCCCGTTGCCATTTTACGGGTACTTTGAGGACCCCTATTGAATATCCCCCTCCTCACCGCAATACCTCTATTCTTCTTGATCATCTGTCATCGACTAATTAGCTTATTAACACCCTTCCTTCGAGTACCGCAGAATTGCATAGTCTAGATAAGGCGCACACCTCATTATATTCAAAATTTGCGATAGGAGGAAAGGGTAGCAAGGTTTTGGGGTTGCCGGTTGGGCCCATGATCTGTGGGATGGGCGTCATAAGTTGGTACTCGTATAGTAAGTAAAAGATGGAGATGACGAAAAACAACAACAAGAGTAGACCATCAGACATGCAGTTTCTACTGCATGAGACCTAAATCCCATCATCATCTTCATAGTTTCAAGTCCAGACTCATCTCACCCAAGAGTTCGGTCACCTCGCCAAAGCGACGTTTCATCTATAGGAGCACGAACCCCGAAGCTGGTTCCTCGGCACCTACACGCAATCTTCTCCCATCCCAGCCCGGACCCAGAATCTGGTCTGACCAGATCCGCGGGGAACTGATCTCCGTATCGAAATTGTGAACCCAGCGTCGCCGAGCAGGAGATGATGCGGGTATGATATGATGGAGTGGAAAAGAGACGGAGAGTAACCTTGACGGGAGGTCAGAGACCCCTACCTATTTTGGAAAATGGCCGAGAGTGGTATGAAAATGCAAACGCTACAGTATCTACTATAGATTGCCTGAAGCCGGATTGTGTCACATACTTTACAAGTACCAATTATAGGTGATACCGTATGATCCTTGAACCGCTGTCACTTCATTGGGACATCATACTGCATACAATTTAGTCTAAACTCTAAGAAAATCTAGCTACAAAAGTGAAAAATGGAAGGAGTGGAAAAAATCTTTAATACGAAAAATAAATAAATACATGCACTATCTGACGAGGATAATATTATACTCTAAGCAAATACAAAGTGAAGGCTATATCATGACCAATACGGTAATGAACCTGCCTTCTGCGAAACTCCACGACGAGGAAGTTCAATCGTGGTTCTAAGGATTGTCAAATTTATACACGAAAGTGGTTCGAAATTCAAGCGCGTCGAAGGAAGGAAGAGTATTCGGGAGGTTACAATCCTCGATGGTGGCAAGAAAATATATGATAATATGATACTTCGTGTCAGCAGCTCTCGGGCGGGTAGTTTTGAAGTTTCGATTGCAACTTTGTTAGGTAACATGAGCTCTTCAGAGAATGTAAATTCTTTTTATATATATATACAACCAACTGATATGATACCATTATTCGGACTACCTTTAATAATGATCGAATATCTTACTTAACCTTTCGACTTTTTCTCAAATGCACAACTTATTCACCTCGGTATAATAAAATCCGCCATCATAGAAAAAACTGGGTTTGACAGAATCGTGGACGGAGTGGTGAAGCTTCGGGGGCGATACTGATCGTAGCTCACTTGCAAGCCTCTTGTGATATCTCGGAAGGTGGTTTCCACAATTATCAACTGTATCGTACTCTTTACCGAAAGTTCGTATATCGATACTGTACAGCTGTCAGGTTGCGCTGGGTTGATAAACGGTATACGGCGCTACTAGAACCAATTGTAGACTTGCTGTCCTCGATGCTCTTTCTGCCGCACATCTTGTTACTGCGACAGAGGGCTTGCTGAGAGCCTGCGGATGCTTATGTCGATACATCCTTTAAACAGTCCATCAGTGACTTCTTACATACTTCTATTGATTAGGAGTGGAAGCCCCAATTCCCTGGAAAGGAAAATATTAATATTTTTATATATGGGACAGGGGTTTAGAAAAGTGTCCCATAACGAGGTCAGATACGTTAGACTACATGTTGGATGTGTCATGCTTGTGAAAGTAACCAAGGAGGGTATTTTTCGATTCGAGGAGTAACAAGTGTACTATTATAGCCTTTCCCTCTCTATAGAGACATACGGCAGCACCACCGTGATCCATCAATCCATTTTATCATATCATACAAACACTCACCGGAACAAACAATGGAAACCCTAAGTCGAGGAATATCTCAAAACACAAAACATTAAATTAACCAGAACTCCGGCAAGAATGGACATCTGCATGCGCTTTGAGAAGACCTCCTCCTCCCTCATCAGGAAGACAGCCACGGGCCAGAAGAAGCCTATTGTAGCGCCCAGGAATACATCCTCATAGCTACCTGCGGGACTGCCGTCCGCTAGTTCACCGCCCTGCCCGGCAGATTCGTCGATCCAGCGGTCCTCCAGCATGCGTACATTCTCCTCGTCGCCACCATGGAGGCGGTTGAATTGGGAGCGCAGCGCCGCCACGTCTGATTCTGAGAAGCCGGCGGAGAGGAGACGGTCGAAACCGCGGGGCTGGGGGAGGGTGGATATTTGCTGATGGGTCGAGTGATTTGGGATCTGTATTGTGATAATCTTGTTAAAGGGAAAGGAAAAGGAAAAGGAAAAGGAAAAGGAAAAGAAGAAATATCGGGGGGATATATGGGTATACGGTGTGAACTAACCTCTTGTTCGCTCGCTTCTTTGGCTAAATCTTCCTCTGAGAGTTCGTCGCCAACACTGCAGTGTATGTACACAGCTCTGCGCACATCCCCGACTTCAACATCTTTTCCTTTCCCATTCTTACTATCGTCTTTCGGCGGTGGTGCGGAAGGAATTTGTAATTGTGAGCCAAGGGTAGCCGAATCGGAGAGGACTTTTCCCGCGTGAATCAGTCGCAGCCTGCGTTTGGACTGCTCGGGTGGAAGTAAGGAGCGGACGTGGGACTTGAGTGTTGAGACTGAAGTATTGGCTGCGGCAGGCACGTAGATGGGCAGATCCGGGAGTGAAATTGCGAATCTGATGAATAGAGAAACTGGTGAGCTAGGATCTTGCCCCTCGTTTGGGATTGTTGATCGGTGGTGTGTTGGGGTCTTTGATTTCGAGGAGGAGGAGGAGGAGGAGGAGGCGGAGGGTTCACACATTTTTTTCTCTCTTCTTGAGCTTGGGGTTGGGATGGACTACGGTACTGTAGCCAGCTGCCGTAGTTACCGGTGATGTAGAGTACTGTATCGGGTGCGTAGTCTTTGGTACTGTACCCTATTTCTCTACGAGTAGTTGCCATATTGTGTAACTAAAGCCTGTACTCGAGTACGAGTACTTGTATTACTGTACTTGTACACACATTAGTTAGAGTGTCAGGGGTTGCCAACAGTTCCTCCCTCCATTGCTTCCCAACCGATAAGGACGCCCGAAGAACAACAAATGTCGAAAAAACGGATCTTATTCATTCACCCAGACCTGGGAATCGGAGGGGCCGAGAGGCTCGTTGTTGATGCTGCGGTAGGGCTCCAGCAAAGGGGTCATGCGGTAACCGTTTACACTTCTCACTGCGACCAAAGGCACTGCTTTGATGAGGCTCGTGATGGTACACACTCCAAATTGCTCCCGTCTGTCATAAACTAATATAACTTAGGGACACTTGACGTTCGTGTCGCTGGGGATACGATCGTTCCTCCGAACCTTTTAGGACGCTTCAGTATTCTCTGCGCGATATCGCGACAGGTCCACCTCTCGCTGACCTTGCTCCTTACGGGTGAGATATCGAACTACGACTATATTTTCATCGACCAGCTCTCAGCCGCGATCCCTTTGCTTCGCCTCTTCTCCCCGAAAACCAAGATTCTGTTCTACTGCCATTTCCCGGATTACCTGCTTGCGACGAGAGCTTCTTTTATCAAAAGCCTTTACCGTATCCCGTTTGATTGGTTTGAGGGTTTCACTACTGGATTGGCGGATACAATTGTTGTTAACTCGGCTTTTACGAAATCAGTCTTCGCTACCGCGTTCCCGAGAATCAGGCTAGTTCCAAAAGTCGTGTATCCGTGTGTTGCTGCTACTATCACTTCGCTTTCAAAGGCCATCGACAACGATCCACCCTTCCCAAATGATGGGAGAAAGGTCATACTCTCTATCAATAGGTTCGAACGGAAGAAGAATATAGATCTAGCGATAACCTCGTATTCCCTGCTCACCAGGGAACAGAGATGTCAATCACGCTTGATCATCGCTGGAGGCTACGACACTAGAGTCTCGGAGAACGTCACCTACCACAGCGACCTGGTGATGCTCTGTGAGAAGCTAGGCCTCAAATCCGCAACTTCGCGGAATTTTATTTCGAGCTTATCGGTGCCGGAGGATACGGATGTGCTATTCTTGCTTTCCATCCCGGCGACGCTCAAGGCTTATTTACTTAGGACAGCCTCACTCCTCGTGTACACTCCTGCTCGGGAGCACTTTGGTATCGTTCCGCTGGAGGCCATGATTGCCGGTGTCCCCGTCCTAGCGCACAGCTCAGGCGGGCCCTTGGAAACAATCGAAGAAGGGAGGACAGGTTGGTTAAGGCCGGCGGAAGACGAGCAATGGGCTGCGGTAATGCGAATGGCATTGTTTGAATTGGAGGAGGAGGTCATTGTGGAGATGGCTGCGCGTGGGAGGGGAAGGGTGCTCGAGCTATTTTCAAAGGAGAAAATGGCTGAGAGGTTGGATGGTGAATTTGATGAGATTTCGGACAAGAGGTCTATCAAGGGGCTGGTGTTGACTACATTGGCTGGGCTGGGAGTGGTAATTGGGTTGGGAGCTGCATTTGCTTTCGGAAGCTGAGATGGGGCGGCATTTAGTGCTAGCACCGAGTTGTAGAATACCCCGAAGTGGATAGAGAAATTGGAGTTGCTTTAATTCACAGCGGCTTGCACTCGAGTCGCCGGACTGAAGTTGCGTTTTTTTTTCTTGGTAGGTTGGAATCCACCAGTGACTTGAGCATGGTCCGTAGTCGGTGACACTCTTGCGTTGAGAGGTAATGATCGGGCATCGAGTTACCTCATTCGTGCTACTTGCCACGCACGGACCAAGAAAATCTGAGTTGCGCACACCAAAAGTGAAAAATTGTTCCATCATCCTTCTCTCCCTCTTCCCTCTTCCCTCTTCCCTCCTCACCATCCCTCCCAACTTCTCTTGATCCATTTCTTCTTCTTTTCGCCAATCGCCCCACCATGGAACAACTGCGCCAGGTTCTAGACAACGCCGGCATCAAACCCAATGCCGTAGCATTCACTGTACTTGGCCGCCAATACACCGTTCTGACAACCGTCCGCCTCGTCGTCTGCGTCTGCGGGTACCTAGTTCTTCGCCGCGCGTTCCTGATCTACGCCCGCAAAGCACACATGCAGCGGCTGAAGGCCCTCGAAGAGGAGAGCAAATCGGGCGAACACACTCAAACCGAGGAGGTCACGGTGGATAAGGATAAGCCGATCCCGCTAGATTACGAGAGCGAGGGGGAGGGGTGGGGGAGCAAAGCTAGGAGGAGGCAGAGGGAGGCGGTAAAGAGGGCGGAGAGAGAGGCTGAGAGGAGGAATTTAGAGGAGGAGAATGGGGGGATTGATAAGTATTTGGATTAGGAGGCTATGATATATTTGTTACTGTAAAATGCCGAACAGAAACTGACTCTTTTGTTCACATTTTTCGCTTAGTCATACATAAGAAAAAAGTGGCTCAAAGAGTAGTAAAACATATGTATTCACTTTCTCTCAAAAAGCTCCTCTCACCGTTCTCAACTAGTACCCACATTGTCGTAGAATTGAAGAGGAGTCGATTTTGAGCAACCTGTGATATTTTTGAAGTTTTCGTTGCACAAAGTGCATGGTGCGTTTTCACGTGGTATCCTGCCTCGAAATTGGCAGATTTAGAGCCGCCGAGCGCGACAAAGAGCTCCAATTTCCACACGCGTCTTCTCCCTTTCTCACTGAGAATCATTCCCCTATTCTTTTTATCAATACCGTATTCCATCCTCTTGCCCAAACCTTCATCTTTTTTTTTTTGAATTCTCAGTCTGCTGCATATGGCACCCTTAATCCATCCCCCGGCAAAGAAAAAGCAGCCGAACATAAATCGAGTGCGCAAAATCCTTCATGGCGTCCAACGCGAAGATTCTGACGATGAACTCGGCGACGAAGACCTCCCCTGGGAATGGATTTACCCCGAAGAACCAGAAGTAGTCGGCCCAGTCACTGCAGATCAGGGACGCTCGAAAATTGGCGCCAAAATGGGACAGTTCAATATCGGCATTGGGGACTGTGTGCTCATTAAAGGGGAAGGGCTACAGGGCGAAGCATATGTCGGGATGATATGCGAATTTAACGAAGAAGAGGAGAAGACTGAGGATGGGGGAGGGGTTGAAATGTTGGCGAATGTCATGTGGTTTTCCACAGAGTTCGAGGTTAAGAATAAGGGGAAGAAGCGGATGGATTATTTACCGGTTTGTTTCTTTGTTTCTTTGTTTATATGCTCTATGCGCTGACTTTGGGAATAGAATGAACTCTACCTCAATCCCTCCTACAATCTGATTCCTCTGCCGTCGATAAACGGTCGAGCAAAGGTTCTTTCTCTTCAGAAATATAACGAAGAGTATCCCAACGGCGTACAAAAGAAATCCAAGGAGCACGGAAAGGTTTTTATTTGCCGACGTGGGTGCAACCCTAGGACTGCAACTTATACGCCTGAGTTTATTTGGGAGGAAGTTTGGAAAGGGAGGGACACTGATATTGCCTCTATTGGGGAGACGGTGTATAATGAGACTAAGGTGGTTAAGGAGAGAGAGAACAAATCTGTCGGCCAAGGCGCACGCAGACCCAAAAGGCGCAAAGAAAGTGATGAGGATCACGAGGTAGATCCGGAATGGGATCGGGGCATGTTGGATGAGGGTGAAATCGCAGAGCTGGACGACGTAGTGGAGGATGATCCGAATTTCAGTCGGCGGACTAAAGCTCCCCGCACTCCAAGTAAGAAAAGGAAGGCATCTACTCTTACTACTCCAACCAGACGGACTCCTGGAAGCGTCTCAAAGAAATACACTACTCCCACACACAAGAGGTTAGACAATCTATCGATTCGTCCGGATAATTGCTGATATCTCTCAGAATAGTGGTGAAGAAACCTCTGCTCTTTACACCTCTCTCAACCCGTACACTGTCCCCAGGCGCTCATTTGTCAACCCCTTACGCACTTGCACGTCACCGGTTGCACGTATCTACCCTTCCGCCGTTTTTGCCTTGTCGTGAGGCTGAGTTTACAGAAGTGTACACTCACCTTTCTGCTGCTATTGCAGAGGGAACCGGATCGTGTATTTACATCTCCGGGACTCCTGGGACTGGAAAAACTGCTACAGTTCGTGAGGTTATTTCACAACTGCAGTACTTGGTGACCTCAGAAGAATTGGACGACTTCACCTTTGTTGAGATTAATGGAATGAAGGTCACGGATCCCCACCAGGCGTATTCACTGCTTTGGGAGGCGATTAGAGGTGATCGTGTAAGCCCCTCACAAGCCTTGGGATTGTTGGAGTCAGAGTTCAGCACCCCTAGTCCTCGAAGGGTTCCTTGTGTCGTCTTGATGGACGAACTTGATCAATTGGTTACGCGGGGCCAAGGAGTCATGTACAATTTCTTCAATTGGCCCGGGGGGCGGTATTCTAGGCTCATTGTTTTGGCAGTTGCGAATACCATGGACTTGCCCGAGAGAACCTTGAGTAATAAGATCTCATCAAGATTAGGTTGGCACACACCCCTAGCTATTGAGAAACCCAGCTAAGCTATTCAACAGGTCTTACCAGAATCACATTTCCTGGCTACACCCATTCGCAACTAATGACGATCATTCAATCCCGCCTAAGCGGTGTGCCCGGTAACATTGTGGACCAAGACGCCGTTCAATTCGCCAGTAGGAAGGTTGCTGCTGTGTCCGGCGATGCCAGGAGAGCCCTGGATATATGTAGGCGCGCAGTCGAGATTGTCGAATACTCTTCCAACGAGGGAGGGTACGAACAAGCGCCGTCTTCGCCGTCCAGGCGGAAGAGCGGTGGTGGCCTCAAAGCTGGTGGGAGAGTAACCATTGCCGTTGTCAAACAAGCAATCCAAGAAGCTACCTCTTCCCCTTTACAAATTTTCTTGAAAACCACTTCCCTTTCCTCCAAGATATTCATCACGGCCCTGCTGCTCCGTAGTCGTCGTTCGGGAGTCGGCGAAGGTGTTCTCCGCGATGTCCTTGATGAGGCGGAAAGGATCGTTCGAATCCAGGGCATTGCGGAAGAAGAACTTGGCGGCGGGCCAAGAGTTGGCGGAATAGAGGCTGCGGTCAAGGGACTGGTTGAATCTGGGATTCTCACTGTGGAGAAACGAGGCGGTGGTGGGGGGAGAGTTAGGTTTTTAATTGGTGAGGAGGAGGTTAAGGTCGCGTTGAAGGATGATCCGGATGTTGGGGGCGTTGTTGGTCGGTAGGTGGGTCGGCAAAGTTGGCTCTAGAGGTTGCATTTTTAAATTTTTTTAAATTTTTTTATAGTCGGTGCTTGGTAGTAATGCACCTTGGGTTTTGTCTGACATAGAAGGCTTTGCTATCTTCATTGTAGTTTCTTTTTATCCTTGGCTAGCAGTGGCGGTCTGATAGAGAACGAGGTATATACAGCGGATTAACGACGGTCCCCTGAAACATAACCACTACCAATACCCCATTCGCGACTTTCTCTCTAAAACCCATTCCTTCAATTCCTTACCGCACCCGCCACGGCCAATTAGTTATGGGAACCTCCGCTGGCAAACGCACAGGAACATTGGGCCCCCTTCAACCAGGTGGGTGCGGGGGCCGTGGTGGGGACACCACCCGAGGAACGTTGGGGAAACCACACTTTCCCATACCTAGCCATCCATTCCCACAAAAGTAGCCGTGAGTCGGAAGAAGTAGTATCAGAACTTCTAGCACACGTCCGCCGCATAAGGTGCGCGATTGGGATCGGAAGCTGGGGGGGAATATACCATAGTCAGGATCATAAGGTATCACTCTGGTGGCACAGGTTGTAGGGGGTCGTTTGGAAACCATTTTCGGCAGGGAGGGCTGGAATTCGAGGGGTCTTGTTGGAAAAACAGAAATTCGAGGGGGGGTATGATATCATACTGTACTCGTACATTCCGGCGGCGGCCTCGAACACTTCGAGTGCCTCTCACATTCACATGGAGCAAGTGGAAGATGGGGAAAGAAAAAAAAGGAAAAAAGAAAAAATTGCCATGTGGCATTTTAAATATCATACTTGGCTATGTTTTCGAGGTTTCTCTCGAATTTACTACGGCGGGGGGTTCTTGCAATGGAGGACTTCCCGTAGGAATGTGGAAAAATCTGGAAGTTAAAAAAATAGTTTAGAACACAACACGATTCCCGTAGCGAGGGATTGTTTCCTATATCACGATCACACTGCTACTGCAGATTTAGTATCGTGTGGGGAGTTCCCCTCCCCATCCAATCATCTCTCAATATCCAAATTCTTGACCGTCCTAAATCTGAACCCCC
>QFET01025495.1:33647-63230 GCA_003316355.1 Tuber calosporum | reverse complement strand
CAGTTCAGATCCGGAATTTGAAAACAGGTATTCCAGATTTTAGTGTCGAAAGCTGCCAATACACCTTCTAAATTGCTTTCAGGTTCCTACGGGGAGTCCTCCAATAATGGTCACTCGAATATAGCATCATTCACCCGCGCTCAGTGTCCTCCTCCTTGTATACTTACCAAGCTTCATATTTAGACTAATTCCTTCGTCTAGCCATCCTAAACCTCTGCGGATTGGCAATCTGAATCTGCTTCTTCTAAGGAGGCCTGATTTATCGGTGTGATACCTCCCGCGGGATGGGCTCCTATAGCGGGGGATTGATATTACCAAGGCTCAAATTCTATAGTTTAGATACTTTTTGTTTCCGGTATTGTGGGTTTAAAGGTTTAATTTATGCATTTGTGATGGTAGTGTATGATCGCGTATGCTGTAATTTAGTGTTACTGTTCTAATGCTGGTCGTCATCGCTAGCTGCGTTCTTGTTAGAGGATCATTCTCGATCGTGATACAGCAGGTTGTGTATGTAGGTGGTGTTTCCGGATGCGCCAACTAGGTATTTGATATCAGCACCACTCCACGACATGGACAGGATTGGGCAACAGCGGCTCGTTCAATCTGGAAGTTTGCCTACAAGCCTTCTCGGTACTGGTGGTGGGATTCTGCGTTCGTATATGCCTTGGGACTCCCCCCCCCCGCTAAGAATCCCGGTAGGCGGGATATCGTCTTGAGGTTTGTAAAAATGTTGCTCTGAGTCGTTAGGTTTAATGCTGGGGGGCGGCTAAGGATTTTAATACAATTCTTACGGCTAGGGACCCGTTTTACGGGGTCGGGCTGGTGATTGCGGTTTTTTCATATATGAATTCACAACTCTCTACGACGGAAAGGCGAAATACCGAAATACGAAGTAGAGTTGTGGAAAAAATCTCGCGATACTGGAGATTGGATAAATTGGTGAAAAACAACCTAGCTAAAGATACACCCCTAGATAGTAGTAGACTTTGGCACTGTTAATTGGCAGAGGGGAGCTGTCGATCGCTACTGGGAATAGTACTGAGGAACAGGTTTGTGATACCTGATGAGGACTTTTGCCAGTATTACGTTGAGAGGTTAGTGCATATCCGAAACCAGTGGTAACAAAAACTTACAATGCATGCCAACCTGTGGCAAACTCTTACAGGTAATCGCCGCCAAATGCTCTTCATCTGTAATGGTGGGATCTCGGCAGACCGCACTAACAGCGTCAAGGAGCGGAACCTCGCCCTTTCCTTGCCCAATATCCTCCCCAGACTGATCCTGGAGAACCACAACCCTGACGTGGCGGAGCGAAGTAAAAAAGTAGGTCGCGGCACCGCTGGGAAATCAGTTGCGATGTAAAGAAAATTCTTGAAGCTTGAAAGATAACCTACCACAAGTGCTTTACGGAAGACATTTGCTGGTCCTGGGCCGAGCACCTGAGATAGTTTTCCTCTTTGGTATAATAGGCTTTGGTCATGATAGTAAAAGCATCGCACGAGTTTCCTTCAAAAAGCCCGTAAATTTGAGTTAATAACTTCTGGAGCTCTTGGACGATCTGGTGGTTCTGAGGGTGAGTTTCAAACTGGGTGTAAATCGGCAATTGCTTTTCTCTCTGGGGGTTGGGTTTGACATGCTCAGGCAGAGGAATATTTTTGCACAATTTGGTCATAGACCTGGCTAGATCAGTAGCGGCCTTAAAAGCCTCATTATCCTCTTGCATCCACGGTTGCTTGTCCTCATCAGCTGGTGTCTTGGCCTTCGAGATATAGGCTTGGCTGATAAGCTCTTGCACAATTGGAGTAGTTTTCTCTTGATCGCTACTAATAAACTTGCGTTGATAATCGACTATAAATCAGGATCGCTTTTTAGCTAATAACAATACCAAAAACGAGCAAGGGGGTTGAACTCACTCCACCATCCGAACACGATCTGGAATGGAAGAATTTGCTTTGTATCAATGTTAGAATAAAGCGACCTGGACCTATTAAATACGAGCGATGAGCCACTTACTACTCCAGTTGCCGTGACGTGAGTAAAATAACCTCTATGCCACTCTTCCATGATGCACCTAGTGATTGCAGGTAACTCCCTGGCTTTGCTTAGGCGGTACCCCGGAACAGGAGTCTGCAGTTGATAAGCCTGACGGAGTTCAACGAATACCTGACGGGCCTCCGGATGCGGTATCACAGAGGCTAAAATCTCGGCCTCCTTGATGGATTTGGAGGTCAATATGCACTTTTGGGGGTGGATCAAGTTGACGAAAGTGACGAAACAGATGAAGTCATGAACTTCTGCAGCGGCCTGGCCAATATTGTCGGTCACATATCCCTGGAGCTCCTGGAGGCGCAACTTGATATTTTGAAGTGCCTGATAGAGCTTTTTTTTCAGAGAGATTAACCCTCCAAGCTGTAAAAGTGAATTATGGATATTCGCCAGCGGCTGGAGATCCTTGATGGGATCCATCTTGCGTAATCTGTGATCGCTCACAGCCACTCCATGAAGCAAGCCCTGGGATGACTCAATAGCTTTAACTAAACTAATGCTTGGATTCTTATGAATGGCAACTCCAACCATCAGATTGCCGGGGTTCCAGGCAGCAGCTTCCATTTCATTGGAAAGCAAAATTCCTGCCCGCAGCATTGCCTCGCGGCGGAGCCTAATATCCTCATCTAAGATTATCCATTAGCTATAACTATCATCTACAGTTTTATCAGTTGAGAGAGAGGATACTTGGGGGCATTTTAGCAGAGCAAACAAAAGTATATTATGTATGTAGATGTTAATTGCAGGTCCGGTACTAACAGCAATAGGTTGATTGACCAATGTGTGGAGGGTGTTGCTGAATTGGGTTGGCTGGTGTGGATTTGGAAGGAGTTTTGGTTAACGGGGTAGGTTGCCTTAATCTAACCTCGATCTTTCTTATAGATAAACAGCTTGTGCTCAGGTATGAGGGTAAGTTGGGTCTGGTAATACAAGCCCTCTTTCCCAGCGTGTTTGCTGGAAAAATCACTGCTTTTCTCTTTGGAAGTAGACCCAGTTTTTTGCTGGCACCAAAAGATTTTTACTAGCTATCACTCAAAATTTTTTATCAGGTTTAATTTACATACAAATTACTCATCTCTTTTTGGAAGAACGCCCAACTTTTGTTACTCCCTAGTACTAAGTAGGCAAAAGGCGATCAGAAAACCACAGATTGGACCAATCACGTTCTTTCTGATCACTTATATACTCTTACACCCTTGTACTCCAGTAGATGTGGCTGCCATTTGTCAATATAGCCTATTCTGTGCAGGTAGCTAAAATGGGAAATCTGGTAGCAAGGTATTGATTGTATTACCATTAATTGGAATTCACGGAAGAAAATGCAGGGCTGTAGAGATTACAAACCTAGACAAGTTGCATTGATGCTTATCGTACTTTGAGGCACGGGCTATAGGGACCCTGGAGTGCTTCTAGGATTTTCAAGTAATCTCTTCAAAGCTAATTTGCACCAAGGGTACCTCCTAACCATCGATCGAGATATCTTGTTACCAGTGAGGTGTCCCCTCGGACTCAGAGTTGTTTCTGTCTGCCAGAAGCCATTATTTTCTGCTTATGGACTGTGTGCTAACTGTCCCAGAGGACCTTGCTGATCTTTTGTTTTGATTCCACCCCCACAGGTGACGGGTAGACCCTGTACTGTATGGAGTTACCAATTGGTACAGGACTGCAAGGACCTTCTGCCACCCTCTGAGATGGTAGTCTTTGCCCAGGACATTTGTCTCGTACAATGTGGCCCTTCGTCCAAATCGCTCCGGCTCCCTCTGGTGGTGGTGCCTATTTGTAGGCCTACAGGTGGTATTTAGACTGCCATAGTATGTAATTCATTTTAGGACTGGTGCGATTTATAGCGCGCGGGCGGCACTTGCCAGATGTGCTGTAGGATGGGCAAGTTGAGTTGGTTTGCCTCAGGATTTTACTCGAGCAATGCTGTTAGGTTGCTCTTATATCTAGATTGGTGGTAGCTCTTGTATTTGCTTTACAAATATGATATAATTATTGAGGCCCAGAACTGGAGTCTGGCAGGTGACTACAGGAGATACAGCAGTAGGGCTACATGTAACAAAATCCAAAGTTTGTGTTTTGCTGTTGGTATGCCAAGAGGATGCATGATCATGGTATTGTAGGTAATATTTACATTGCTGGGGTAACAGATGGTCAAGTCACGGAACCTTATGGATTAATTGAAGGCTTTCATTTTATATACAGGACTGCTTTTTAGTATGCAGTTGAGAAATTGAGAACTCGTCTCGCCTTGTATTCGGCAACAGCAAAATAGAAGACTCAGAATGGATCAAAATCCAATTTGCCACGCAAACTGGAAAACTGCATCCAAGAAGTAATGGAAGCTGGATTGTGTCAGATGGATAACAAAGTCACAAATGTACTAATAAGGGCGCTTAAGGCTATCGCTATAGGAAATAAAGTCGATTCTGGCGAACTGGGATATTGGTTGGAAACGTAGTAATAGTAAAGTGAATTTCTAGGATGATAGACTATTGTCTATATCCTACCCATTGTGCCTATTGCAAAATAAATAGAGTTAGAGCAATAGTTAGATCAGTATAGTTGAAATTACCTTTCTTAACTGAAATACATACATATATAACTGATACATTCAAAAGACAATATTTTAAACATATTATTTCATCTGCAAAATACTGATTATCAATACCTACTTTAGCTAAGAGCTCAGCTTCAAAGGAGGAAAGATTGTTATGTTTAATTTTTTAATTACCAGCAATAGAAATATCTGATACATATCTAGGTAGCGACCACTACACCCAACATACACAACTATCCATACAGCCCTGGAACTGGCACTGCAAAATAATGTTTCCCCTTGTCGGACCTGTAGTCTTTGTTATAACCTACAGACTTCAGAAGCGACAGGACTATATGTCATAGTCCTCTTGAGTCCTGGTTTCTTGGCAGCCTTCCCAGTGGTTACAATATCTGGCCGCATCTTCCGATGTCTAACTGAGGATAATTTTTTTGTTTATTTGGATCATACAAATTTATTAAACTGAGCTAATGACCCTTTACGAGCAAACAAGATCATCCCTCTCATTTAAAAGTATATCACCCAAGTAACCTATAAGCCGCCTTTACTGAGATCCCTCAACCAACCAACCCGAAAGATTTCAAGACCCTCTCCGCTTCCTCAATGATATCCCCAAGAGTGCTGGGGTTGGGTTGGGAAGCAAAGCGTTCGGTGAGAGCTCCGAGGTGGGTAGAGGCCTTCTTCTTCTGTCCACGCTTTCCAACCCCAGCACGGTGAAGGTCAGCACGGGTCAAAGGTCCCTTGCTTCCACAGGCCCTCCTCATAATTTCATAAGAACGGCGCGGGGCATATTTATAAGTGGGGTTGCGCAACTTATGCGTGATAGCAAGTTGACGGGCCCTAGCCTATCAATGTGTTAGTGACCCCGACTAGCACTTAGGTGGGATGTCATACCTTGTAAACATCTTTGACTTCATCAGAGGAATCCTGCCACATGCGACCGAGAACCTTGGCTATCAAAACTATTAGAGATGTGGTACTAAGAGGGAGAGTGGAATAAAAAAGTAAGACATGAGGACCACATACAAATGTCGTTATTGCCAATCTCAGGATATTGGGATTTGACCGCCCCCATGTTCTCCGTTCTGAACAGGATAAAACTGTGATTGTATGAGCACATGAAACTAGTACGTTGGTAGAATTGTACTTACGCATTGGCGGGGCGCTTGACACCCTTATCACGAACCAGACCAAGGTTACCACCATGAGCGCCAAAGTCTTGATCATTGGTGGCGAGACGCAAGAAACGGCTCTCTCCGGTGATCTCATACTGAGGATCCGCAAAAGAGTGATCAGTGAGTTCGCAAACCAAATTGGTAGTGGTAGGGTCGAAGACGAAAAGAATGGACCCATCACTAAGCTTGTAAACAGGGCGATTGCGGATAGTAAGGTGGGTCCCAACGATAGTGGACGCGACCGAATCGAACGAGACAGTAAGAGGGCTAGAAGAAGGCTTCCAGTCGATGGGGAGCATGTGGTGAACCTGGAGCTGGGCTCCGTCCGATCCATCAAAGAGAAACGAATTATTAGCGAGCATGGGAAGATACTCAGCGAGGTCGACACCGTTGTAGCGTTGGTTGATGTAAGGCCCGGCTTCCACAGCCATCTCGAGGAAAGATAAAGTAGTCATAGCTGAACTGGTGGAAAAGATGTCGTCGTAGGAACACTGTCGATAGGAAGGCCGAATGTCCCTGTGGATCTGGTGCTGTTGAACTTGTTGGTTGTTGTTGGAAGAAACAAGAGGGAAGGTGTAGCTTTCTTATATAGACCTCCTGTCACGAAGTTGGATGCCAAGATTTTCGCGGAGGAACGCCAAGAAGCCGTCACACAACTCCAGCGAGCCCTACCAGGGCCCAAGCATAGTATTTTCGTGGAAATATCATAGTATGGTAGCATAGTATGGTAAGATCCCTCTTAGGGTAGGAAGAGAGCCCTTAGGCTTCTGAGATTCCCGGCGAAGAGGTCGGCGAATTTTCCCACGAAAGCAAGTCCAGGTTTAGTGTTGGGGAGAAGTTCCGAACAAAGGAATTAGTGAAACAGGATGAGCTGAGAAATGCAGTTCCTAGCCATCCCTAAAGTCGGGACCCCTCCTGTACTCTGCGTCGTCGGCAGAGAGGTATGGTATCTGAACTCCCGTGAGAAATAATGCCTTGCGATCCGATATATACGTGGGGGCGGGCTGCTAATCGGAAAATCTAACACAGATAATCTCCAAAATTCGGTATTGCGGACAGGAAAACTATGCCGGCGCCTCAAGCTTGGCCATCCAGAAGACGTCCTTTCTACCCCGAGGGAATGTCCAATAGCCAAGAAGTGGTCATGCGAATTAAGAATTCAAAAGGAGCTCTCCCCCTAACCAACCAAAGAAAGGTAAATCCTTCGGCAACACTACCAACCGATCCGTTGGATGTCTCCACGTTCGGCTACCCACTTGCGCATCTAGACGAATAGATGAGGGGGACTATGATATCCGACGCGGTGTGTGCGGCTGCCAAAAACGCGATTTGAAAGACGGAGCTCCAGAACAAAGGAGCAGGCGGTCGATGCAACAGCCCGCCAGCGAAAGTGTCTAGCGCTGTTAGCGGTTGCTCGTAGTGGTTTCGGAGAGGTATTTGGTTAGGCCATACTGAGATCAGCGTGGTGGTAGTCCAATAGCGAAAGAGGAAGCTTTGGATTGCGGGTGTGAGGGCCCTTCAAAGGGATTTGCAGCAGAGAAATTGGGTCCCGTGACCAGCACTGAACCGCTAAAGGCCCTCGCCCAGGATCAGCAGCCAAATGGAAAAGTTTCTCTGAGTGTTGGAACCCCAACCTCCAGAGCTTCGTGCTAGGTAGGGTGATAGAAATCAGGCGGGGTTCAAAAGGGGTACACTGAGTCTCTTGATTCTGGGTGAAGATATAGTCAGATAAGGGAAGCCCAAGCAATGCGCCCGGCGCCCCCGCTCGGACTGCCAGGATAGAAACTGAGATGTCAAGCGAATCAAGATGTCAAGCGAACTGTGCTGAGGGAGGAAGCTTGACTATTTGTAGAAGAGTGGGTTGGACTACCGGGAGGACTCAAACAGAATCATGTGCTATTTGCAAAGTGGACGTTGGAATTCCCCTTCTCGGCTACGCGTGGGGAAAACACCACAAACTCCGCCCTCAGCCGAGACAAAAAAGGAATATGCATAACGCTATACTAGGAGAGGCAACTGCAACGTCCTAGCCCATTATTCTTCCATTTGAGTAGTTACGGTATCAGAAACGGATACTAGACATTGACATATAGAGTGCGAGGAATACCTATGAAGGTGGCTCTAGATTATAGCAGAATATCTCTCACAAATATACCGCAGTCGCATCTGAGGTGGATACTAGAACCGTCTTGCCTGATCTCTTTGCTGTCTTTTGCTATTTGGGTACTATATCAGGGAAGAAAAAAATTTCTTCGAGCCCTTTGCCAGACTCTTCCGAAGTATCAAAAGTCAAAGCTCCTTCTTCAGCCTATGCCTTATAGCACGGATCCCATTATGCTCTTTCCCTCCCCACAATAGCCGCCCACCCGCTATACTTCTCTGGCAGTAGTTTGTTCGTTTAAAAGTTGTGAAATCCGATACCAAACAAAGGATGATTTCTACGCGCCTAAAGCCTATACGGCCTGAGTACTTGATGCTCTCAAATTACATAATTGAGCTGCTGTAAAAACAGGAATCTGAATTTCTACGGTGAACGGAGCTTCGCCAAGTTTCTGTGGCCCCAGTTTCTGAAGTTCGTGAAGTTCGTGAAGCTTGTTCCATTAAGGGTAAAATGAAAAACCGCTGGGTAATTCCTGCGTGGCCGCCAGTTGGCCAGTTGTCACTGATCGGCATTGCCATTAATTTTAGTCTATCATAAGTTATTCCAAGGAGATGCCTAACGTTGTAGTATGATATCACAGGACGTCCACGACCCCGAGACATTCAAAGTGACTACCCAAAAGTCCCGGTGAAAGTCTCAAATAAGCGTAGCATTGTAACCGCCAGTGCTTTCGTCATGTATTTAAGCGCCTTGTTCACAAAGTGAGTCACATCCACCACTCGTTCTCATACGTATACTCCCATTCTCCTCGATTTACAACAGTCAAGAGAAATCAAAAAACGAGTGATATCTGGTGAAACCCCCGCAGACAGAAGCTGAGGACATCACAAATAATCAGAAAAAAGGGGTGCACAATCCGTAACTTTTATTTAAACACCAAAGCTGCCCCGCTAGGGATGCCGATCTACCGCAATGAAAATAAAACGCTTCTCAGGTCTGTTCTAGGCGTTTTGAGCTACCTGTTCTTCGACTTCGATCCCCACCCGTCTTATAGCGGTCAAAACTGTTTTTTTAGCGACTATAGAAGCACTACTATATTTTCACATCGCCGGTTACGCTGGAAATACTGATACGGATATGGGTTTTAGTGACCATCTCTTGGATGTTTGGCTTGAGCAAGTCGCTTCTGATGGCTTAGATTTTGCGTGATATCCCTGCACTCTACTGGTTGTAGGGATTGTAGAAGAATAGTACTCGTACAAGTAATACACCAATAGCACCGTATGCCTTGAGCGATGGCCAAGCCATTGATAGAGTAGAAAATCCGCTTTCCTGTTTAGGATGGGTGGTACAGGTTTCAATGCCGCTATGATAAGTAACGTAAATTCCACGAATATGCACTGATCAAGCTTACAAGAGGTGGAGTACTGGACTGGAGTTCTAAAGTGGGAGACATGAATTCTTTCGCCTGTTCTTTTGCTTGATGCTTGTCGCTTGATTTTTTTCTTGAATCCAGGTGTTTATATTAAGCTTTCCCAGGCGATTTAATCGCCCGGTTACTCAGTGACAGTAGGTTTCACTAGTAAACGAGTGCTACGCGAAGAGAGGAGTTCTCTCCACTCCGACTTCTCAAACAGTCTATCGGTCTCCCAATCCATCACACGCCACCACCACTCCGAAATCGACCAACGCGATCAGCCTTTTTTCCTGCCTTCATCGAATTCGGGATCGGCGAGATCTAGAGTAGGTAGGCGCGGGTAGCTTGGTGTATTGGGATAGGATATTGTGACGGTGACGGTGGATACTGTCGATCCGCCTTTTAACATCGGCGTTGGGTAACATTTCTCCAGACTTCCACCCAACATCTCGCTCACTGGCGCTGTCAGGTTGTCGCAGGCCCCGCAGACTTCCCCAAGATGATTCCTGGGCAGCCCTATGAGGCCCCACATTCTAGACATTATCCAAACCTATAGTGGGATCCGTCGTCTTCCTCGTCCTTTAGCCGAAAGCCCGGGCGAAATTCCGACCAGGGCCAGACGGACTGCTATTGCTGCTGTGCGTAGTCCGCCCTCATGCAATCCTTAGGACGGACGGACTACCTCGTTGCGAACACTGCTCTTGCTAGATATCCTGACGAGAATACGTGTATTGAGCGATCCCCTAATAACATAAAAATTCAGCATCAGCAAACCAAGATACCAAGTCACCGGAGGTCGCTGGATGGGTGGGGGTCCCTGCTGATGGTTATGGAACTTGTGACGCCCGAGTTGAAAGCTGGACATAGAGCCTAAACGAGATTACAATCAACGATAAATATCCCCACCAGCACTCCTCTATTACAGACCTGTAGGTGTGTGAATTTTTTGGCAGTGTTCAGTTGTCCTCCTTTGTTTTCACCCATGGCTTTCATCGGCTATCTCGCATGTTCGCAGTTCATGAGTTGCGATGAAACTAGTTCTTGTGGTCGGATAACAATCAAACTCTTCTAAAAGCTTATATTCTGAGCGGCCTATGCTAACTTACCTATAGTATGCGATCTGCAGGATTGGGCGGGCCGAGCGTGACTTGTTTTAGTTTGAGCCCACGGCTACATTGGTCCCAATTGGCCGGTATACGAGGTTTGTCCTGAATATAAGGGGTATGGGAATTTGCAAAAAATTCGATGTCCGCTTCAGGGTCTGAGATAAATACATAGCGACATCACACCTTGGGATCAAGTCCAGGAAAATCTATGGCTCCTAAGCTCCGGGGAGATCACGCCTATACTTCTCTTGCTGGGTCCCTGCCGCCATCGCTCATCACCATCACATCGCTCTTGTTTCTTTTTCTTCAGTCATTTACAAAAACTCTTTCTTCCTCAACATTGTCCTCCCCTTCCCCTTCTACTTATCAGCACCTCCTTCCGCCTTCACCTGTTGACATCGTTCTTTGCTCTTGACTTGTCCCTTTTTACTTCAACAATTGACAAAGGTGCTGGAACTCCTAGGGATCTCTCTCTTAATCAACGTCGACTATCAGGATACCAACATTTGCTCGGACTCCACTAAGTCTCGATGTGAAGCAGTCAGCTGAAGAGCTGAATCTTATTTTCATTTGGCTATCCGGGTCGACACTCGTATGTTTGCTCCCGAGCGGCAGAGGAAGTTGGACGGGACTTTTTTTTTTTTTCCAGTCCACGCAGATTGGTGAACTTTTGGCCGAAATTTCGCATCTCAAAGGCAGATGGCCTGGTCGTATTTTCAAGAATGAGTGTGATAGTTATATAATAGTCTGGGGAAAGGGCGTAAGCTCTGCTCTTTACCCCCTCCCTACCCTTACCGTGTCCCTTGGTGGTCAATCTGTTAAATGTTTCACTAATGTTTTCTCCTGGTATATGAGTTCGAGACCTTGTTGAAGGTAACAATGACAAACGGGACAGGCACCCAGTTCGTCCGTCCCTCTTCGGGGTCCTGAGGAGACAAACAACAGTACCTGAGCGGCAACCCGGACAGACGGGCAGGCCCTGCAGGGTCTCGGGTTGCTGAATCCACTGCTCCCCTACCGGCGAGGGGGCTACAAGTTCCTTGTCATGACCAGTGGGAGTTACAGTTAACTCAAGAAATGCGCGGGTCCTCCGTATTCTCTTGTACGGTAGTCCTTCCAAAGGGCAGACGCGCTTCTCTGCCTGTTTGAGAAGCCATGTCTGGGAGTGGAGTCTTCCCGGTCCTGCCAAGAAGTTCTATGGACACCTAGAACGCTTGGGGTCACTGATAGTGCATCAATTAATGCGAAACATCAATCTTGGAGCTTACTCCAAGGTATCGCTAGAGCCTTAAACGCCAACTAGTATAGCTTAAAGGCATGGATTTCCCATCAGTGTGGATGAGGAATCCGAGGGAGATCCTTCTAGAAGGACCCTGCCGCCCTGACGAGATTGTGGATCTCATGGTAACGCTGCGCGAGGAGTTGTGGGCCATACAAGCAAGCACGACGTGATACGCTGGCATTAAAGACAGACCTATTCCCCGCCACAAGGAAATACTCACCCATCGGGCGAAATATCATTACCTTGGGCGTCTGAAGATGGGAAATGGGTCCGGCCCACATCAATCCCCGGCGACTGCGGAAAGTTGGCTGTTGGTTTAGGAGGTAGAATCAGAAAGGTACCTTGCTTCCATTGGCAATCAAGATAGTCCCCAGTTAATATACAAAGAAAACGGAAGGTTGCACGCCGCCTGATTATACCACCAGTGAGTTCCCCCCATCAAGTGTAGGACCGAACGGATCTCACGGCCAAAGTTGCATGGAATAGAAGCGCACCAGGGCCTCTCTAAACTTGCCTCTTGGTGGAACTTGGTGCGATTAAGTTTGCATGCGGGGAAGAGGAGTACAAGGTCAAAGCTATGGTGTATCTGGTTCCGCTAAAGGTCGCAAAAGGACTAGCCAAAACTCCCTCAGACAGAGATGAGGGCAGTGCACGCTTCTCCTTCGCCCTTTGTTTGCCTTTATAGGCGGTAATTTGGGTGGGGCCTTTCATACGAATTTCGATTGCTAAATGTTGGAGACTGGATGCACAGGCAGAGTTTGGCTCTTTTTGCAGGCCAACTATTTTCCACCCTCCTCACTCTAATCCGTTGGTGAGGGGAATTAGTCCACCCCAGGCACACCAGTGAACCCAGCCGTTCAGTCCGTCCGTCTTCGTATCCGGACGGCACGGATGGCGGCCCTTCCCAGGACGGCTGCTCTTGTCCTACAGCTCGAGACTCGTGCCCGGGGTCACCGAGCAGCGCCTATCCTCGGTGAGGGGCTGACAAAGGTTATAATCAGAAATGATTTCTAAGGCATCATGGAACACTAGGGGCCATAATGCGAATCCGTGCACATCTTTACCATATTTCTATGGATTTCTACATGTCTGGTAGGAGATGTAAGTGCGACACACACGCACTGCCAATCTAAGCCTAACAGTGCCCATCGGCCATTACCCAGAGCGGCCAAGAGGTTCATACAAATCTCCCAAAAAAAAAAAAAAAAAAACCTCTTTGTAGGAGGCGAGCGGCTTGCTTTCATTTTTAAACGCGCTGGAAGCATTTAGTCGGGAAACTGCCTATTGGGTTTCCTAGAGAGAGACGGCAACACGTGGATTGGGATATCCTAGAATGAGAAGCCGGGCAAACAAGCAAACAAAAGAAGAAAGTATTCATCTTTCTCAGCCACTCTATAAGCCTGACAAACGACAACCACCAGACGCTATGAAGTGGGTAATAATAGAGACAATTCCCATGTTGGCAGGAACCTTCTAGGCTTCTCCAATCATATGTCGAATGTTCAAATAAGATATGAAACAAACATTACCGCTATGGGCGTGTCGGACTCTTTACATAGCAGATGACCTCTGGGTAGGCTCCCTCCAGAGACCCACCAGTTCTAATCCCAATCGCTTTCCAGGTCTTATCCCCACGATTCGTTCCCAACTGGCGATTCCCTTTCGCCACAGCACTTACCCACCCGCCTCGGGCGTGGAAGATATGGGGGGGGAAGGATAATCCGAGTCGCCTTGGATTATAGAACTGTATAATATAATACGTGGATCAGAGGTGCGGAAGGTGATTGACCGTTTTTACCAAACATAGTATCAAGTGGCCCATCAGCGGCCAAAATGGGGGGCTATTCAAAGGAGGAAAATAATAATATCTGATGGCAGTGTCGAAGGCCAGGGCAGCGACGGATATGTTGATGGCGTCGACAGCAGCGGTGGCTGTGAGGTCCCAAGGTGGTTGTGTTAGAAAGCATCAGAAAGCATTCAGAATTGGGATAGGAAATGTGTGGACCAGGGAAGCTATTGGTCTACTGCGCAAATGGGGCTCCTCTGCGAGGCAGCTCTGCATGTGAGCCTGGATGGGGTATCTGCACAGAGGATTACGTTTTACACCTGAGTGCCCGACTGCTACATGCATAGGGATTGTAGGCTGACCACCTACTCCTCTTGCAATTGCTAAAACTTACTTCACTTCTCCTGTTTTTCCTCGATCATTCCTTTTTACGTTCTTGCCTTTCTTATCTTCTTAGTTCTCAATCGAGAATTTTCATCTTACTGAGCCTGACCGCTACATGACCTATTCTAACAGGTCGGTATGGGACACCGTGATGAGACTGGGAATTTGAAGGATGGAAGGCAGGAGGGGGGGGCCTGTACTATACAATGTTGAAAATCACTATCCTTTTTCTCGAAGGGTTTTGGGGATACAGCGGTTTTCCGATCTGCACACACACTCATTATAATTCCCCTGGTTCGTTCATTAAATTTCGTGATTTACCCGTCAATCAGATCCCACTGGTTGTTTAAATCCTTTTTCCCTCCACCTTATCCAAGTAATATTCTACAACACTATCCCACGAGCGTACCCAGAGTCCAAACGCGGGGTTTTTCCCAAATGGTAGTGCACGCTACAGTTATTGACCCACGAACCATCTATACGATAGAATAACCCCCAGCCACCAGCCAACTCTCCCCTCAAGACCCCGTAAAGCCTCCAGAATGACCACACCACAAGTAAGCCATCTTTTGCCCCCCCCCCCCCAAAGAAAGGAAGAAAACTCCACCCGGGAAATTGCTTTCACATTTCCTTTTCACTAAACCACGATAGAAAGAAATCACGGAATGAGTGATTTCTCTTGAATAAAGCGAACATTAGAATATCATGATGATGACGGTAAATCACGAAGAGCAGAAAGGGAAGAAAAAAAAAAAAAAAACTCGCTCGAGACGGAAGTATATTCACAAAGCCGACTTGTATGATACAATGAATGACAAAAGACAAGCGTCGTATCAAGATATCATACAAAGAATTATCTTCGGGACTAAAACTGTCTGAGATCATTCTAGATTGTCACTTTTTCTTGGTATACAAGTAATAACCCCCCAGGCGCAGTACCATATCATCCAAGAGTCGCACAGAAACGGATTGTGATATCATCCTACATATATACGATACCGGAAAGGAAGGACTCGGTGATTCATGGACATTTCTCGTGAATCTCTTTTGTGGTATCGTACCCATCGTCTTGGAAAACTCTGTACTGTACTTGTACTATATGATGATGTACCCATCGTGGATGGTAAACCGCTGCGCTTTACTTTTGATTCCCCCCCCCCCCGCCACACTCGCACGTCAAGGGGTTCGTGGGGTCATGGCTATCACTCGTTCTGTAGAGTACTTGATAAGGGGTGTGTGGATTTGATTTTTGGTTTGTGGTACTGTCGTATGCAAGATTGGCTGGCTGGAAAGGAACTACTTTGGCTGTGTGGGGGCCCTTTTTTTTTTTTTTTTCTCCCTTCATCCCTCACTCCTTCCCTCGAGATATCTATTGACTTGTAGGTTGCTGAATGTACAGCTTGATATATGATACAATTACTATGATACAAAATATACCGAATCTAGAATGATCTCATCCCCATTTCTTTCTCCACTCCTATCATACGAGAAGCTTTCTAAACTTATGTTGGGCTGCCGTTGTTCAGCTGCGGTAGGGGAGTCAGCACGGTATAGTATCATATTCGTGCGGTACCTTCTTGCGGAACTCTACAATTTTCTCCTGACTGTATCATACTATAGTCACCTTGAAAACAGAAAAACTACAGTATCATAGGGTATTCCACCGCGTAGTGAGCGCCCCTTATCCTGAGATATACGCGGGGTTGAGCAACACTATTGGTTTTAAAATTGTAATAGGGGGTATTATAGCGTTTGGGTGAATGGCTCGGTGTGATTGGCCCTCGCTATGTCGTGGAATACCGCAAGCCATGTCTTTCCCGTCAAATGACTTCAGGCATCGTGAGCTATAGTACATACCGGTAACTCCTATTATCGGTCACACCAAGACAACCTTTGGCAAAGGAAAAAAAAAAAAAAGTCTGTCGGGCTCCTGGCGCAGCAGCTCGAGCAGACACCGTTCGAGAGGACCCTCAAACCAGCCTGAGGAAGCTCGTCTACTTATAACCTAGCGCTGAGAAAATGGGCTCGCAGATAGTCAAACAATCGTAAATCCTGTCACCTTTTTGGCCATCCCGACGAGTACTGTGCGTCACCGCCCAAGAGACCGCGAGTTCAATTCAGCCTGCTACGGTACAAACGCATCCCCGCGCAGCCGAATTGAAACCGGACACCTAAGGAGGAGATCCCCACGCCAAGTGTCCGGCTTCAATTCGGCCCCAAGTACCCTGAACTCCTGTACAGCCGCATTCGCAAAGTTCACATACCCTTTTGAGTGCCGCTCGCCATTAGAAACGCTTCGCCAACCCTCCTCCTCCATCACCCAGCGGAATAAAGTCTGATAAGAGTTTACAATGCCCCTAGAGGCATATCCGAAAGACAGTTATCAAAAATATTCTTGCTGGGCTGTTGTTGTGAATAGGTATTGCTCTTGAGGCACAAGGAAGCGTACGAGAACTTTCCGAAGGCTAGTGTACAGTACTCGGGGTCGGTGAAAATCGTAATTTGTGGACGGAGAAAGTGTTAGAGATTTATGGGTAAAGAAGATGGAACTTGATCTTTATGAATGACAAGGGTTATGTTTTCCGGTTTCAATAACCCCCCTCAGTACAAGTGCTCGCAATGCCGTGACGTTTATAAAGCGGACCGCCATTGGATTCAGCCCCAAGTTAGCAAGGTCCTCAGAGCCCCGGTGGTTTGCGAGCACTTGGGGTGTGCGCAAAAGTCTGTCGAACTCTTGGCGCAGTGGCTGGAGCACAGCACTCTCATACTCCTTCTGGCAATGGCACTTGAAAAGGTATTGCCCAAGTACAACCGGAAAATACATGAACATGCCGGGGTCGCCTGTAGGTAGCAGAGGGAGTGACAGGACAGATGTATCAGCATTACTTCGGAAGCCGGAAACGGAAAAAGTTTATAAGAAAAAATATAGTACCTGAACATTTGAGTCTGGATTTAGTATGGGCGCTCGGATACGCACAGACAAATTGCCAGACAAATTGGTCCCGGTGTTCGAGTATTTCTTGAGGGTACTGGTAAAGCGGTCACGGAATTCTTCCTTTTGCAATCAATGGGGTCAGCTGGATATCAGGGACGACAATTCATCGGGAGTGTTCACAGATCAACCCTTGCATCCGGACACAGTCCGCAGAAAGGGATGCAGGGACGCTGGTTGGGCGGTTTGGAGGCCCGCGCCAATCGATTTCCGTGTTTCCAACTCCTGTTTTCTGTTCCCTGTTTTCTTTTTTCTACTCGGGCACCCTCGCGGCCGAGTTGAAGCCGGACACCCAAGGTGGAAATTCCCATACAAAATATCCGTCTTCAATTCGGCTACGAGAGTACTGGGTACCGATACAGCGGGGTAGAAAGTGAACTTGCACACTGATTGACTCAGGAGCTCGTTTCACGTTTCAGAATTCGCCGGTTGTCGCAACGCATAGGGGGATCGATCCCAGGGAGGCCACAGGGAACCTGGCAAGACCTGTACACTTACATCAGAAGCTGGGAGACAAAACATAAGCAGAGAACTTGCCTGGGTATCAGGGGTTTTGGGGGCCTGGCCCGGCCGAGCTTTGGCATGCTGAACAAAAAAAAAACCCCGGATATCTGCTCCCTATATACTCGAGTGGTGTGATGAGCTTTGCTGGGGTCTTGGTATTCTCCTAGTGTGATCGATCGGAACGGCAGTTTGCCTCTAAATGGCGGAGATATTGGCCACCACCACCACTACCGCCGCCACCAAATCGGGCAAAAAATCAAGAGGTTGTGCCGGTACTTTACTCGAGCAGATGAGAGGAGCAAAGGACGGGGGAGATCCCTGTGTGCGGGTTGTGTCTCGGTCTCGGTTGGCCAACTATGGCTGAGCGACTGCGCATCGGGCATTTCGTGGGTAATCTGTAAAATTCGCTATCTCCGATCTGGTTTCGAAGAGGGTTAGTGCCTTCCTGTCACGGTATAAGATCATCACCCAGGAAGTTGTTGGATCTCATTAACTGATGTATTGTACAGGTGCGCAATTCCGTTAACCTGTCAAACTAAACCTATCCTGGGGCCAACAGAGATAGGGTGCCGAAAGGGTTTTCTGAGGTTATGGTACTTGTGCAATGCTGTACGAGTGCTCGAGTACTCGTACAATATTCCTTCTTGACTTGCATAACCCAAGCGTGTCTCAGCACGCCAACTCGCCCCCAGGTTTTTCTCGTCGATTGAGCGGTCCGTGCCGCACCGTCAGGGTTCGCTGCCGATCTGCGGGCAATGTTATCAATTTTATTCCTATCTGACTAGAGGAGACACCGGGCAATGGAGTTGATGCGAGTATGATAATATGGTATATCATAGGCTTCTCAGAAAATAACGCAAGAACCCTTTGAATCCACCATGGGATCGTGTACGGCAACAGAAATCGCTGCACTAAACCGGAATAGGCTTGAACGAGCTGGCTAACAAAATTGACGAATATTCTCCAGTTGGTGGGATCCCCCAGTCTCAACTTAAATAAGGCTATATCCCATGTGGAAAACACTACCGGCGTTCCTTCTTTGCCGTGTTCAGTCTCGGGTTGCGATGGCGGCGTGACGGCAGATGGCGGATTCAACGGGGAGTCTGTTTCAATCTTCCCACTGCACGAGAAGCTAGCCTGTCTGGCAACGGATTCAGACAGCCCAAGGGAACCGGTACCGCTGGCCATGCCGGAGGCCGCGATGAACTGGCTATTGTGTTCTGGTACTTCTTGCCTGCTACGAGGCGTAGCGAGTTGTGTTACGAGACGCACGACCTAGAGAATATGCTCGAGCATTGCTTACAATCCATGGCACCGCAAAAAATATTCCTTGCTTTGATGCAAGAAAGGAGGGATTCGGGAAGATTTATTTAGACGTGGAATCATACAAGTAACTTTCCTCATTTGGCAATGGAAATGATGGATGATGCAAATCTTTTTGTCAGAGCTAAGCCAGCGGGCGGCAAAGCGATAATCCAGATGCTTGGTCTGCACATGCTCGACATATCCTGTTTAGAGATGGGCCCTCGACCTTTTCTCCCCCCCCCCCCTTCTTTTCAATCCCGAGCACCACGATTGCTAGACCCTTTCACACTCTCGTAGTGCAAGAGTTGGCCGATGAGCCTACTTTTCACTTGCCCTGTTCTCCTCTCCTCATCGATGTCCTCAACTTTACCCGCTTTCACTACTTGTAATGGCCTGGGATGTGTCCGGGACACAAATTATTATTTTATTTCATTTTCAACGGGCACGTGCGCCATGGCGTCGCCGAGGATGTGTGAATGTGGTATCCCTGATACGCGCCCTGAGCTGAGTTTGGAAAGTGCGGGGTTGTGCTGAGGGTTGAGGGGTTCGAGAGGTCGAGGGGGTTAAGGAGGGCGAAGAAGGGACGCAAGATTGTGTCTGCTATTTCTGCACGCCTAGCAGTGAATTCGAGGAGGGTGCCTTCGTGGGGCTGTTGTTGATAGGGATATCCGATATCCAGGAGTTGTTTGTAGACTCGTTAACTGGAGGGAGGGAGGGACTGCTCGAGTTACCCAACCATTTCTACTCCTCCGGACTCAGCAACTGCCCCGCTCCATCATACATATCCATCTCTGCATGGACCCCGTGGTCAGCATCATACAGATCATGCTCCTCCCACCGCCCTGTCCGCATCTTCACCAAGGATTAGCACGACCGGCCCATTACTCCGCATAATTCTCATTACACACACCTCGCTTTGACAAGGCAGACCAGCTGGATAGACTTCTGCGAACACCCTAAGCGCCAGTGCCGTGGAATCCCTTTGAAATCCACCATCTCCGTCAGCCCTATTCTCCAGATTCAGAGGCCAAAAGCTCCTAAGCAGGATTAGCCTTTTCCTAACGCAGTATGAGATTTTCCCTCAGGACACGCGGGATCTCATTGACTATGATACTATTCTCAATTCCGCCAACCGGTCGAGCCAAACCGATCCGGGGCTAACGGTTGTTCCACTGATAATCTGATGGTTGATTTCACGAGATTTCACGGTACACCCTACAGCGAGGGGGAGCATGACGAAAACCGCGGGTGACGAACAGGTAAGCGGTGCTGCAACCAAGCCAAATTTGAATATCAAGTGGACCTCTGCAAATCTGATCCTGGCATGCAGTATACCGTACATGGTCAGGTTCACACGCGAGCAGACAAAATAGGCAAAGTGGGTTTGCTCGAGAGGAGGATATCATAATTGTTATGATAAAAGAAAGAAGGGAAAGAAAATTGTAACAGAACAGAAAATATATCTGCCAAAGTTATACTCAAAGTCTGTATCATACCTCTTATCACGTGACCTACTTCCCCAAGTTTGTTCATATATATTATATCATACACCTTGCGAGACCGGCCGGGAAGAGAGGCAGTAACTTGGTATGATACCAGATATCCCAAATTTAAAATATATCATAACATTATCCTTACATGTGAAATACTTGGTCTCACTTTTCTTCCCCCCTCCCCTTCTCTCGCCTTTCACATCCCCAGATGACCATTATATCTAATCCCGCACACACACACCCACCCACACACCCCCCCAGTGCCAGGAGAGACAAAATTCCCCGTCCGTAACTTGAACTCATCACACGCGGCAAGTTCAAAAAAATGCCACCCTTCCCTTCCCTCATGTTACCAGATATCAGATTCGCAGTTGGCAAGGGTCACGCGGTATCACTCGGGAATGGACCTCTTGGTTGGATGGAGTTTACATATCCTTGGTGAGTGAGTGAGTGAGTGAGCAAGGAGTTGGAACAATGCGTAGCAGTGGTTAAATTAATATTAGGCTGTTTTTTTTTAAAAAAAAACCCCTTTTTCTCACGCTTTGTGCCGTGCCGTAGAGACTTGCTAATTCGCGACTGGAGAATCTGGCGGCGCTGGGATAGACTTGTACTTGTACGAATACCGGCGCTGTAGATGGTATGTGTTGAGGCCATGCTTATCATATTACCTTGTTTTAGCACCGCAAGAAATCGCTTCCCCACACAGATTGCAAGTATATCATACTCGTACCGGTATTTTCTCCGCCTAGTATGTCTTGGAGACTCTCTGAGGGAGGGCCCGGGATTGGCTGGTACTCGTATGGGATGAGTTTTCTCACTTTTACTTATCAGATCTACAGTATTACGATTGCGCTCTTCCCGAAATAAATCGAAGCCCCCTTTTTTAAGGATGGGCGCCACCGATAATATCATACTTGTAAAGTTGACCTCTGTTGTGACCGACGACCAAAATCCTCACCTCCTGAAAACTCGTCGACTGTTTCACGTATCCCAGTGGCAGGCTACATTGAACAGGTTATAATAGTTAATTTTGATATGTCATATATTTCTTCATGTATCATACATTTACCCATCTATCTCAATATCGTTTCTCATATCACCTCAGGTTTATATATCTCGCTCGGCTTGATTCCTTGGTAGGATTTCAAGAGTTGAGTGGTAGTCGACTCTGAGATAAATTGAGGTCAGGTAGGATTCGGTAACAGGGTAAAGACAGGAAGGCTTGTATCATAAGGATATTCTTGAATTTTTTTTTAAAATAAGATGAAATAGTGGATCTAGTATAACTTATTGCCTAAACTTGATCCATTGATTTAATCTCTCCTCGGTTGCCCTCGTTCGATCAAAGCCGAGGAGAGGAGATATTATACTAGATTTTTATATCCCGTGTCCTGGTAATCACGGACTATAATAGTTACAGTACTTCTATACACGTCCTTAGGTAGGAGGGTGAATCGGGTAGCTGAAATACCCAAATAACTGAAACCGTACCCAATTTACTCCCCCTCCCCCAGCTAGCCGAACAGACCCTACCAGTAAAATATACAAAACTTACCACCGCTGTACCTCCCGTAGATACTAGTACTGTACTTTAGACCCTCCCCGCGACAGCTTGCGAAACTCTCAGACATTCGAGAGTCCCCTGTCGAGATTTGGAATTACTCGCTGTTACTGTACATAATCGTCGCAGGAACCTTGGCACATTTATTGGAAGAGTCTCTGTTTCCACTGGCTATAATTTGGTACCACTTTAGGGTACAGTAAACGTCAGTGGAATTTCTTACCATTCTCCGCGGTTACGTGACCTCTTGGTGGAGTCGAGAGGGAGAGAGTATATTCGAAACGACATCTGCGAGGATTGGCAAGGGATTGATTTATTATATCTTGATTCCGGTTTATCGGTGTGTATCATACTTGCGAGCCGGTTGAAGGGATTTGTGTGGACTTTTTTTATATTCGTTGGGCACTCACCCCGAGCGATAATCTTCAGTCACGATCAGTAAAAGTGTAACCACATTTTCCACTCGCGCATGAGCATATCATACAAATAGGCCCCTATCCTAGTACTCAAGCAGGAATAATCACTCGTGAACGAAACGCAAAACTGTGTTTCCCACACGATATTAGACTCGTCGAATCTAAACTGGTGTTTGAAATCGCCATTGCCCAGGGGTGCACAGCGGTTGGAGCCGTTTCCTTGTCTCAATACGTATCGGGGATAACAACGGTGTCTGGTTTGTCAAAATTTGCAAAAACGTGATTTTACGGATTTGGGGTGTTGGGATGTTGCTATGATAACTATGTCAGTGCGTAAAAATTTGTAATATGGTGAGAGGAATATGTACCCGCAAGTTTAGAGATTGTTTGATATCCCGCGATAACGATAGTATTTGTGATAACACGGTGATATTAAGGCCCTGTTTGCAATGTATTATACATTTTTTATTTTGTTTAAGGCATTTGTGGCATGCCAAACAGGAGCCTGAATTCCGCTTCCAAACAGGATTCCCAAACAGATCATAAACAATATTATAGTTTCCAGATTACACACCCACAGTTTGACAGAATCTCGTTGGCAAACTGGCATTTTTTGCGATTTTTTCTTCGAATGGCGGTGTACGCCAAATCTCTCGCTCTCATCTGTAGTCTACTCGTTGCCAGATCCTTTGAAATTGATCACAAACTCTCACTCGATCTGACTGAAACATGCTGCTTTCCGAATTGCGTCAGTGGAAAGTTTCATAACTTGGCCGAGATCGGAAAATCGGTGGATGGATTGGTGGGGTAGGTATCTTACTTGTGCCAGTATTAGTTGTTGCACCTGGTACTTGTACTTGTAGTAACCGATCATCTAGATCCCGACAAAACCGCTAGTATGGAGTTCTGTCTGTTCATTTATACTTGTATCATGAGCTCTCAAAAAAATTGCACTAAAAGCCCTGTTCGCCTACCCTTCTTCAATTTGACCTTATGTATTCCTAACACAATCAGTACAAGTAGGTATGTATCATCGATAGATGGACGGTCACTGTTTGCAACTACTCCTATTTTATGGCATCCTGTAACCTCACCATTTTTTCCACTTACTAATCAATCGGCGACTAAATGCTTGTCCCATCACCCAAAGTTTTTGGCCCTCAATGGCCACGCCCCAGCGCTTGCAGATACTGCGTATCGCTCAGCGCGACCCTGTGTCCCTGCATGAGCCCAATACAGTAATACGGTTTCGTGGACTTTATGCCCCAAATGTCAAGATCGTTAATCGCACACCTGGTTATCAAGTTTATTCCTAACTCAGAGGAGACACCTGGTGAAATCATGTGATCGCCAAGAGTGTTGCTTAGTCACTAGAGTAACCCGGAGGGGCGAGGCCTGGCCGCGGCGGTGTTTTGTCCGTAAAGAGTGGTTGGCGAGCAACAAACCTTCTTCAATCATACCATCTGAGAAGCGGTGACAACTCGGGGACGAGAGTACACGGGACAAACATTGCACAACGACGAGGTGAGTCTGTTTGATGTCACGTTATCTCTTTCACTGGCTAGAGCGTTGAAGACTGACTTTTGCTAAATTCACGAGGGATAAAAGGTAGCCGAGCATGATGTTCAGGTTCACCAGCAAGCAAGCATTCAAGCCCAAGCCTATGAGCGTTCAGATGTCGGTGGTCAGTGCTCCTCCGGTGAGCTTGAAGTCCCAATAACATATGTGCAGGCTGCACACTAACCGGGTGGCTCAGAGATGGAATACCAAAGGTTATTGCCATTTCAATGACAGTTACCCCAATTATGGTAATCAAAATAACCTTTATCTCGATGACGGTCATCACTGCGATAGCGGCACTGTGGGTGCTCATTGCCATGATTGCTGCACTGGGGATGTAGGTCCGGAGTCTTCTTCGTTTGTCACCAGGAGGGAGTTTTCACAACTAGACAAGGTCTGTGCGGGAGCTAGTATTCGGGCGCGGGATATCGTGCTAATATTTCTTAGGACGTTTCATATATGAAACTGAAGCTTGACCATCTTGCATCAAGACTGAAAGACCTTGGTGACAGGAAGGAGCAGAAATCAGAGAGGATGGAGCAGAGATTCGAGAGGATTGAGCAGAAGTTCGAGAGGATCGACCAGAAATTTGAAAGGATGGACAGCAAGATTGGCCGTGTGCTGTAAAGTATTATAGCTATCATTGTTGTATTTGTTTTGAAAGGCGGCTTCGACTACTACTACCTGCCGGCCCCCCCAGAAGCAAGCTGCTATGGTGGGGGTAGGCCTAGCAGGGTCCGTTCGTGTGGAGATATTGACGACTAATTCATATGATATACTTGCAATCCTTTCCTTCGTCTCAAGGTTGTTTGGTTAACAAATACTGTTGGATAAACTTTATTCCCCCAGGATTAGCGCACAGAATGCAGCATTTTGGAGGCCACTTTGATACACTAGGCAGCCAAGCAGTGAACGAATGAGTAATTCAACCTTATTCATTTTTCTTTCTGCTTTCCTTTTTTCTTTTCAGTTAATATAACTGACCAATTCTGTTGAGATTATTTGAGGGGTCTTGGTACAAGTACATCTGCTACGTTTTTGGGGGAACCGCAGGTAAACCAGGGGAGCCTCGAGTACAGGCCTCTGACGTGAATGGACTGAATACAGTGGGGGGTACTGAAGTCTGAATTTTGGATGTGCACTCAGATACGCACTGATAATTCGTCCTACAAAATTCAAACTCCAGAATCCCCCTCCCTGTGTTCGGTCCATTCATACCAGCGACCCAGTGACCTGTATGAATGGAGGTCCCCCGTCACACCTGAGCCAGAGGTGAGAGTTACCGCAAGCATTCCGAGCAGATTTTACAATGCCATACGAGTACTGTACATCAAAAAACAGGGTTATCTATGGGTAATAACTGACCTCCTAATAATATTCAAAATTCACGACTCCGCCTAGGTCGCTTCACTTACCTTGGGGGATTCAGTCGTGCACATTTTAGGAATCCTTTGCTGAATGAGTGAATCACCATCATGACTGCGGTCACATGGGTGAAGAAAAATATCGGGACAAGGCCAACACATACACACCAAAATATGGGAGTCTTCACACATTTTTTCATATCAACTTGGAGGTTGGCATTGGGGTGAAAATAATTTCATACTATCATACTATATATTATTGTTCCCGCCCCTAATTATTTCCATTGGGTCGGGACTTGAAAATCTTGTTGCCACAAAAAAGTAATGATATGATACTTGATTGGGAGCGCTTTCAAGAGGTAATTTCCAAATACAGACATTGCTAAAAAATCAATGTAGGTATCACAATTCCCTGAGATACAAATGTATTGAATTTTAAATATTTTTTTGGGGGGCGATTGACGATTATTCCGCTCCCGCTATTTTATCAATCGCTTTTTGTTACCAGTACTAGTGAATTGCCATACAATATCTGGCACTGCAAGATACTTGTACTTGTAGAAACCGACCATCCACCACCTACATTACCGTATGTATGTATGTATATATGAGCTCTCTCAAAGCTCCTTCTTTAACCTCGCTTTAGGATTCTACAGTAGATAAAAAAAAAAAAACCAGTCAGTACAAGTATGACCCAAAAAAGGTGTGTATATAAGAGTAGATATCTTGTATCAAAAGATAGAACATTTCACACACCCCACCAAGATGGATATATCATATTAGAGACTTTTTTTTTTTTCTTTTCTTCAAACTCTAGACCACACTTTCAAGTGCGCAATATTTCCCACGATATATTTCACGTGCGTTTCGAGTACCGTATATCATCGAGTTACTTGTGATACGAGTATATGCTGAAAAATGGTGATGTCAAATAGGGGCTTTAAAGAAAGAAAGGAAGGAAGAAAGGAAGAAAGAAAGAAAAGGTTGGTTTCTATCATATATCGTGATGGTAATGCTTGTGATGGTATTGAGAGCCCTGGTAGCAATGGGTTGATTGATCGATTGATCGATTGTGATGCATTTTTCACATTATTGGTATGGTATTTCGAGACATGAATAGATAAATAAATAAATGCTTTCGAAAGTCCTATCATACCTGCTAAAACACACCGGATCGGAAAAAAAAAAAAAGAAAAAAAAAAAATACATACATACATGTAATACCACAAGTATTTGTAGCGTGCACCTTGCTGCGCAAGAATCTTTCAGCAGAAAACCTAAACGATATAGTTTTCCAAATCACGAGTAGAGTTCGATAAATCCATATTTTACAAAACACATTTTTTCCTTCTTCTATCATACACCTCTCAAGATGACGAACCTCCTGGCCTGGCCTGGCCTGAATGGGTGCTCCACAAAAAGTCCTCAAACCCGACGACCATCTTCAGCAGATCACAATGCCTCACTCGATCTGTCTGAAAAGTGGCAATATATATAGGATGATACCGTAAAAGGATCGTACCGGAGAAAGCTTATTCAACGAAAAACGTGGAATTCCAGGTGGAGGAGAAGAAGGAGAAGAAGAAGAGAAAAAAAAATGGAACCCAACAACTACACTGCTTGAAAAGCAGTTTCAAATCTCTATTTGCTATGATAGAAGGTTTACAAAAAGTGTTTGAAACATAGAGGAATCTGCATTCTGCACACAGTTATTGTGAAAAGGGCGTTGAGCGGAAGGTTCTGTCCGGTACTGGAGGAGGACTGGGGATAGATCTCTTGGTGCGGTGTAGCGGCCGGAGGGTGCCGTCGAGCATTCACCCCCCCCTGATGGGAGGTTTTCGCTACGGAGAGTAGCGGATAGGGAGTGGGACAGGCGATGGAGGTGATGGAGTTTGCCGCCGGGGGCGGAAGAAATGGTCGTGGGGCAGGGTGTGTTGGGCGATTGAAGGAAGGAAGGTATATTAGATTGAAGGGTGCAGTGGAGGTTTACAGTGACAACTCTTCATCAATGATCACTCGACCTTTTGGGAGGTTGAGCTTTTTCTCTCAACGGCTCCTAAATCACCATAAAAAGCTGCTCGGACAATACTCCCCGGAACTGGACAAATGGTTTACATGGATGGAGAAGGCCCATATATACACTCCACCTGCCTGCGGCATACGCTCTAGATGTTGCTTGCATCGCGGCCCATACCCACACCCGTTCGTCGCCTCATACTTCTTTTCCCGAATTTACATCTTCCGCTGCTTGTTTTCCCTCTTCTCCTTGTGGGCCCTGAGCATTTCCTGGTGCCTCTCGTGGACTTTCTTCTTCTTTGTTGCCTTCTTCTCTTCCTTCCTCTGCTTCATTCGAGCCTTCAAGAAGACACCCGTCTTATTCTTAAAAATAGCCTTCACCTCACCACTATGGGGGACCATGACAGAAACCAACTTTGGTTGGTACTTCTTGTTATGTCTATCAACATTTCCAATCCTTAACTTTCGCGTTGTACGAGTTTTTGCTCCAAGCGCCCAGAGATCACCCCACTTGCTCTTCCTCGCGTCTCTGTACTGTAATTTCCCGAGGCTCGCGGGGACAATCCAGCGTTCGATGGAGCCTGCCGGGGTGCATACGTCGAGTGTGACGTGCTTGTGGCTTTTAATGGGTGTGAGGATGAGGCGCGGGAGGGTTAGGCTGTAATTGCGGAGTTGTGGCATTGTGTACGGGCTTTGAGTTGGCGTGCCTGGTTCGCCGTCGACGGTGGTTGCGCTAAAGTCCTCAATTACTGGGTTGATCCTATCCTTTGCGTCGGCGCGGTAGTCAATGCCACGGCGGAAGGCGACGTATGAGTACTCGAGGTCCTCGTGGTTTTTGGACGGGTTGGTCGTAAGTCTCTGCAGATACCGGGGGCGCTCATAGCGTTGCGGAAAGCGGCAGTAGTCTTTGCGGGTGGTGCCGTCCGTGGGGCCTAAGGTGAACATAGGGCATTGCTCGTGGTTCGTGCATGGGGCGATTATAGCGCCGGGTCCTTTTTCGATGGGGGGGTTAATGGAGCCGTCGGCATTTATGGTTGGGGGGGATTGGAAAACTTTGCCAACGTCTTTGATATAGTTCTCTAGGATGATAGAGCGGGCGCCGGCGATGGCCTCGAAACCCATCGGTGTGCCTTTTTCGATCATCAAAAGGACGCCGCCGTTTGGATTTAGGTGCGACCAGAGTTGGTCAACGATTTGGCGGCGGTAAAAATGCTTTATCACAGGGAGCAATCTGTTTGTAGCAATGATCAGATCGTAAAGTTTCCTCGGCTGGGCCATATTCTTTTCCGTCGGGCCCCCGGGTGTGTAGTGTAGGTTTTCGAAATAGATATCCGGCATTCGGGGAATAAACATAGTGTTGTCCAAGAATTTCGAAGTTTTCCCCCTAAGAGCGAGAGACGCCGCAACAACAACAGCCCGCAATCCGCTCCTCTCCCTCGCTGCCGGCGGAGACTTCCCATCTAGGCCTGGTGGCAGCTCACCCATTCTCTCCGAAAGCTCATCATTCCTTCTCTCCTCTTCCGCTTCAATAATACTCCGCCAAGCAAGTACCCCAGCACCACCACCCCCCACATCAAGCACATTCTTAACGCCCTGCTCCTCCCCATCCCCGCCGAGCACCCAATCGCTGCCCAGCCGTCTCCGCAACTCAGTCAACGAACTCAAGCACTGCGCGTACAGCCCTGGAAGCACCGCCGTGAGAAACGCGTCCGCGTCTATAGCTGAAAGTTTAGGATTGGTTGGGTTTAAGGGAATACCCATCGCGCGCTTGCTCCGCGTTGTCGAGTAGATGGGCGAGAAAGGGAGAAGTGGACCGCCGAGAGTCGTATGCGCCGAGTCTGTTAGATGCGCCTCCGCAACATCCGCGATGATAGATTCTGTCTGGTCCCTGATCGATGGCGGAAGTAGGATGGTAAACGGGTTCGTTGCGAACCGACCGAAGGAAGTGAGGGGATGTGTGCGAAAGGGGCGAGGGGAACCCGTAACAAAGTGGTCAGGGTAGTCCCCATCTCCTTCTTCCTCCACCGCAGACGTCTTTGGGGATAGAGACGAACCGCCAAACCCCGTCTCGACCTCTTCCTGCGGAATCTCTACTCCATCCTCGTTGTGCACCGTAACCCTGCCTTCTTTGGAATGCTCTTCAAAATCTTCCACTCTCTCGCCCGGTTGTAGCAGTCGGGTTGGGCGGCCGTAGCACCTTTCGTAGAGTTTGTATTCGTTCTCTTCTAGCAGACCTGCGGGGAGGTAGTCGCCATACTGCTCGCGTATTTGCCGAACATACTCCTCTATAGGCGGTTTTATTATTACTGCAGGAGGGGCCAATAATAGAGGAGAAGGTGTTGACGAATCTTTCGAAGGGTTTGGAAGTGTTGTGTGAAGGAGGCGGAATTTGGATTGGGGATTTGAAGCCGAGAGATGTTTTGACAGGCGTAGGTAGCGAAGTATGCGACGAGTTGCAAACATTGGGTTGATTGGTTAGAGGAGGAGGAGAAAGTGTAAAGGATAGATTTGGGGG